>LUCH01001482.1:89029-128043 GCA_013368495.1 Paragonimus heterotremus
AGGCACTTCATCTTTTAGGCGTGGGCACAAAACCGGACTGGATGCGAAGTGGACACGTAATTTAGCAGCGTAGAACGTTGCATTAACTGCCCTCGTGAGTCTACGTGTGATAGTTTCGGCTAACGTGTCACCTTTGAAGGGTAACCCGATGTGTGCAGTTATCTTTTTCGCTTGATACAGCTGGCCCCGTTCACTTTGCTGTTGCATAGCTCTGTTTAAAAACCTTTCCGGGTAGCCATTTTGTATGAATACTGTACGTATGAAAGCCAATTCTTCGGCTAAAGTATCATCCGTGCAAATTCTTACAGCCCTGTCCGTCAAACAGTTGATCAGATTTCTTTTCAGGGCGAGTGGTACAAAACTATGAAAATGGATGTACTCACCATTCCACGTGCCCTTTCTGCATATCGCGCGCTGAATTGAGTCATCCGCGCGGCGACGCAAACGTACATCCAAAAAACCTAATTGATTATTCGTTTCGGTCTCCAACGAGAATTGTAAATTTTGGTGCGCGGCGTTGAATCTAGTCAATATATCAGTCGGATCTACGTTGTTATTGAGTACTCAAAGGATGTCGTCTACGTACCTCTTATAAAAACTACACTGGTCTACCGCTGAACTCAGTTGTGTGTTTTCTAACTTCGCCATAAAAAACATCCGCAAACAGTGGTCTCAACGGTGATACCATTGCGACACCGTCCTTCTGTTGATAAATTTCTTCGTTGAACTTAAACTGCACGTTGTAAATGCACAGATAGAGTAACTGTTTGAGTTCGGTCGGTGGTATCTGAATATCAATGTCAGAACCCTCGATATAATCACACAGATAGTCTACAGTCTACTTTCGCGGGACGTTCGTAAATAAGGATTCGACGTCAAGAGAAAACATCGATTGTCCACTCAAGTTGATATCTTTGATTGTATTCAACAGATCAAATGTATCTCGTAAGCTATGGGTCGAGAGTTTCCGCCTAACGGGATCTAGTAATTGTGATAACCATTTGGCTAATGAGCGGTATGGAGAGTAAGACATATCTAAAATTGTTCTGAGTAGTATCCCAATTTTGTGAATTCTGGGTAATCCATACAGCCTGGAAATCATGGTTCCGGTGAGGCGAATTCTTTCAAATGTAGGTGAATCAATAATTCTCCTCTGTTTTAAACAAAGTAAAGATTTCGATATTGCCTTCTCGATCTGAGGGGTCTTATCTTTTTCACTAGCAATTTTCTGAAACTTGGCCCGATCTTCTAACATGGTGCACATTTTGTCAATATAATCCGCTTTGTTAAGCAGTACGATACCAGCACCCTTATCAGGCTTCCGAATTGAGATGTTCTCATTTCTTCCCAAATTTTTCACTGCCAAGAGATGTTCCCTCGTGAGAAACTGTTTTGAGGCCGGAGTGCAGCGTAAGTACTGATAGCAAGAATTCACTAGCGTAGATTTCAGTTGCCCCTCACCTAGCATCGAGGTAGGATCGAGATCAGACACCTGTGCGTACAAATTCTCAAATTGCACCTCTAAGTCCAACTGCCTAGTTTTACGCTGTGGACAACAAAATTTAGGGCCTAGCGATAGCACTTCGAGTAATACTTTATCCAGATTCAGAGAAGAAAAATTGTGGACGTACCGTTCTGGAGTAATTAGAAACTCCGAAGAAGGCTTCGTTGGATCGATCTGTTTGAGTAGTAAGTCCAGCTTCTTTTCACCCAGTTCCAATGAAACGCTAATTTATCCTTCGTCACTCATTCTTACAGTCTGTATCCCATTTTTCTTCCACTTCTTATAACTGTGTTTATCCTACCGTGGTGAATTGATAATCAGTCTATTTTCAGACATGTGCAATAACATACGATGATAATGCCACGGTACGAACACAGCATAGTAGCCTACCATCTAACTAAGTAGATTCGTTGGCTAGGCTAAAATGACTTCCTCTCATATATCACCTGATCATATACCTTCGGATTCAGAGTGAATACAAGATGTGCGGGTAAAACCGTAGCGATGCAGCACAAGTCATCTATACACAGGTATCCTTAGGCTTCGGTTATTGTGACAGACCAATCTGGAGGCGGATACCACCAACCACAACCGCAAATTGTGCCAGCTAATCTGCAGACACCCACAAACAGAATTCAAATTCAATGGAAGTAAACGATACGTAAATGGTATATCAAGCTAACAATCTGAATCTCTGACGCAAAAAAATGTCTCGACGACAATTAGACACCCTACATAATAAAAGTCCAACATGTGTAAGTAATTTGTCTGTAAAGTTGTCTCACACAATCAAAAACGGTACACAAAATGCCCCCTTAGCGAAAAAAAATGACGATGAGAAAATCGGAGAAGGAGGAACGCAACATCGAGTATGTCATCAAACGCATCGAATAAGTGTGAAATACTGGATACCAACACACTGTCTGTGACCTTATTAAACCATTACGGCTCGAGCCAAAGAGAAACGTAATCACAACGCAATCAGTAATTCTCTGAGAACTATACCAAAATAACTACAGGCACGAGTGCTCTACTATACATACAGAATAGCAAATAAATTCATAGTGACACACCATATGTTATTCCATATATTTGAAAACAGACCAAGTATCAATTCAGTACCATGAACCAAACACGATTGGTGAGTGAAAAAAAAGACAAAAGGTAGGGCAAAATTTACGACAAGAAATATAGGGTTGACAAAGGGAAGCATGCTTCTTTATCGGTTTTAAATCGTTTCTGATGAGGTTCGTGTAGTTTAAGTTCTCTTGGATAGAAACCTGAATAACAACAGCTAAAGGCGACCAGGGCAACAAACACAGTAACACTTCAGCTACTGAACACGGCTTTCAGTCATTGCAATATATGGCAACAACAAATCTGAAACTTACCGGTTGAATCACCGAAAGGGTTACGTCGAGCGGGGACAGCATCGGATGCTACAGGTGGTGGTCCTAAGAGTTCAGTACATTCGGGTAATGTGGAGCTCAGAGCCTTGAACGCTTCACGGACCGAATCAGCAGATGCGCTAGCAGGAGATAATGCGTAGAGGGGTAATTTATTGGCGGTCGTCGGCTGATCGGAAGGTGTGGTAGAGGGTTTGCCTACTTTGGCAAAAGATTCTTGTGACCATACAGCCTGAGCGTCTTTATCATTAGCACGTCCGGGTGCGGACCGATAACGACCAGATTGTAACCCAACATGAACACGCTTTGTTTCCTCCAACATTCGTACCCAAGTTTGCTACAACGAAAGTGTTGAGTGAATATGACACTTGCAAGAAGTCCCTATGTACCAATTGCAATTAGTAAATCAGGCACACTGTAAATCAAGGAACGAAGGAAACAAGGGATCTAATAACATGAAAGACTAGCAACGATCAAAACACTTCTAGAGTAGTAAATTCGCTGATAATCGTGAGGTGACGTCTTCGTCATTTACGGTAATATCAAAAGGCTATATTCATCGAAAACAATAACCATGTGAATCATTGCTGACAACAATAAGCAGATAGAAAGATGAACTAAGTACCATATTTGCGAGATATCCTTCCCGCAGACTTACTGCAAAAATAAATGCCGACGACTTACCCATTGTGAACGTTACTCATTCACTTATACGTGACAAAGTTAAACAAAATGAGAAAATATCACCCGGATTGAGTAGATGAGAAAACCGCCAACTTCCGTCAACAGCTTGACCACTTTTTACAGTACTACGAAGGTGATTGATACCCCTTAAGAAGTGCGTGATTTTGCTAAGGTTATTCTATGGATTACAAAATTTTTAAAAAAAAATGGGACAATAATTGGGGGATACCCTTTTTGAAGAGTGTTAGAAAGTGATTATTCTTAACAATAATCGATACACGGACCCAACAGTTAGTCAGGTTTTCCCTTTGAATACCACCCTCGCATGTAGCAAAACGTGTATGTAGTGACAGGTTTGTTAAGCGAATAGTCATCAATACAACCTAACGTAATCACTTCGTGAAGGCCTGAAAAAGTACGCATCAATCTCATACCGTAACAAACAGGTCATTGACACTAACTGCAACCTACTTTTGAAGCGGCTGTGTCCGCCTGAAATAGACGCGTAACTGGATCAACTGATATTTTGAAGGAATTTAACGGTGCGTGACGACGATCGCGAGCAACCACATTGACAACGTCCAGACTTTCCAACGGATAAACAGTCTGAATACGATAATGGCTGGTATCGGAGCTAGAGGGTGAATTTAATAAAACAAGCCAGATAATATGCTTCAGATAATCACATCGCTGGATTGAGAACAGTACAATAGCAATACAAACCTTCGACGCTAAGCAGAGCAAACCGGATAAGTGAAAGGTAGATATAAAGAGTACAGACCACAAACGTATTAGCTACGACTCAGTCACAAAGTTAAACCTAGCTGATCAACTCTAAAACAAGTAAAACAGCCTTAAATAGTGCTGTCGAAGTAGAAAAACGCAACCACATGTTTCGGGGAAAACTGGCCAGACTAAAATTCTATAAATACACCAATATGACAATCAGTTCTGCTTAACCAATCTAGAACGCACAACGAACCACCTGTAGTAAACAGGCGATAAATCGACCGAATTTTAAACACGCCAAACATACCAACGCCTGCTTCTCTTTAACAGTCGGAGTATGTGAACTCAAAAGCCAAGATGGCGTATGATACATATACTAATAAGTCAATAACTTAGGAGACAACAAAAAGCGATCGTAAAACAACAAACAGTCGTACTGAAAGACTTCGGGAATGAGGTTGAAATCATTATTATTCCGATTGCAATCAATTATTGAAACGAAACGCCATTTGATGAAGCAACTGACCACAATGTCATAAGGTGAACATCTGTCCAACTTACCGTCCAGACTGACTGTAGGCAACCAAGAGGAGATCATTAAGCAAGAATAGACGTGCAACACAAATGAGTGAATGGTTGTCGACGCTCAATTCCCGCAGCTCACCGTCAAACACAATACGTCGTTTCGTGCCGTCAGCAACATTCTAGGAAGGATGGAAAACAAGCAAGACAAGAGAGTAATAGACAAAATGTAACATCGGATAAGCCCACTAACTGACGTCAAGTTTGAGTCCACTCTGGGGGACTTCTCTAACACCTGGAGATATCAAGCCAAAGAGCCATTTAGAATGATCAACAGTAACAGTTACTACGTTGAAAAACGGCCCTGGCATATTGCGCCAACAAACTCTAAAGACATCTTTTTCCATAGAGAGTCGGACATCACAGTCATGACAGTTAATTCCAAACTCTCTATAAAACATTCGAACATTGTTGTTTGGGATGGAAAACGGTAAACTCAAAAGAGATGGACTGGTGAGCACTAAGCTTGGATGTGCCAGTACGATATCGCCGTTTAGAATTTGAGCCACTCGATAGTAAGCAGCCTGCACATGACTCAACTAATCCTAAGAAATTTACGAACAGCTGTGTATGCAGAAAAACTTACCATTAACTTGTTGGTTGTTTGAACAGTATGACCAGCTTTTAGTTCGGAGGAGAAAATATTTGAAATACGAAACACTGAAGTTTAAGCCTTAATGTTACTTACCGCGGCACCTTCGATGACATTGACTAAGGAACTCAAAGGCGTTCCAGCAAATTCACTGAGGCGATTAGCTTCGGCAATCAACTCCGAATCCTGGATCTGATCACGTTTACCAAGTTCGGGCATCACCTCTGAGAAGACCAGAAAACACTATAGGTTAAGTGAGCGGCAAGTACCCAACGAAATAGAACCCAGACATACAGTAATCTATGAGTATCAACAACAGTGGATTGATTTCATGAACAATCACTTAATGCACTTGCATCTACAAGCAATATAGCATGTGTTCAAAGCAGGCAAAAATACGAGTTCGTGAAGTTATCTACTAACGGTTTCACAACCATTTTCAACGAAAGACGGATAACAGTAGAAAAAAAAGAGCCCTTCACTCCCAATCACAAACATTAGATCGCATTCCATAAATTGTATGAGACTGGAAAGCGACCACAAAATAAGATATCTATTTAGAGGTAAAAAAATCATTTTGCGTCAAAAATTTGCATGTATAATCATAGTGGAAGTGTTTACTTTGCTTCTGGGATGTGGCAAACAGCATGAACCCATTATGTGCATCTAAGCACCCTAAATAAACGTGAATAAAGAGGACAGTAGATTGATACTGCACGATTTGGACCAGGCCAGATTTTGCCGCGTCTTTACATGTGTAAAATACATACCATTTACTTATCAAATGAGAAAATCAATTGGATAGCAGAGAGAACTAAATATAAGAGTTCACAAACATTGTCACTGCCATAGTAATGACAACCCTTCAAACAATCGTTTCTAAACACACAACACAAGTTTGAACCTTCAAATAGCAACAGCTTCAGCACAGTGGGAAACAACCGGCTCAGGAGTCAGCCGAAACCAACGTTATCTATGAATATCGATGGAGATGCGGAGCATGTTACATAGATAGGACTGAGCATCATTTGTGAACCAGGGTCATGAAGCATATCCCGAAGTGGGTCAATAAACAAGTCACGTAAATGCATGGTGTCAAAGCCGCGCTAAAAAAAAAAAACAAGAAAACCTGTATCATTCACCGCAAGCATCATTCGTCGTACGTCATGGACTAATGACGCAACATCAATGCGATCCTGCAACATCACTTCACATTGTGTTCAACGTCACAGTCGAACACTACGTTTTGCTGAGGCTGTTGTTATCCGAAAATTCAAACTTGTGTTGTGTGTTCAGAAACGACTGTTTGTAAAGTTATCGCTACCATATTAGTGACAATGATTGTGATTGGTTGGACTGCCCACAATGATAAATAAATGGTCTTTTGTACGCAGTCGTAAAGATGTAGCGAAATTTGTCCGAACATAAATCGTGCAATATTAGCCTATTGTCTTCTCTACTCAGATTATTTAGAGTGCTGGGATGTACACAACGGATGCACAATATCTGCCACACCCCGGAAACAAGATAAACATTTCGGTTATGGCTACAAAAATAGCAGAGGCGGAGGAATATGCACCAATCGCTACGATTCGGTTCGTGTGATATGTAAAAAAGAAAACATGACTTCATATACTAAAAGTGTCAAGCACATTATTTTAAATAGTCAATCTGTATTAAATGTTATATATTGCCGAATCGCATTGTATATTCCAGCTCAGCGTGAATACAACCATTGTTAATCTTTACAACTTCCACAGAAAAGTATGATGCACGCATTGCTGTTTCTAAAGAGGGACCGGTTCAAGGACATATTGCTAAGATGCTTGAAGAAAAAGTCGAATTTCTTCACATTCGGAGCAATTGATGTGAGTCATTCATCCATTTTACGCTTGGCGTTTGATTTTTCGGTGCTTGGACATGTTTGTTTGTAATCAAGTTACGTCCTTTACTTTTTTCAATTGTTCATTTTAGGTTGTTCTGTCAGTGGTTGTATGGTAGTTGAACATCTGTGTGAATCACCGATGCACTGTGCTGTCTGTTTATGGAACTGGGCCACCCGAACGTTTTCTTGTGACGTCATGGTTCAGCAGAAATGGCCGAATGTGCTAAATACAAGTTCGATCAGCATAACATCACTTTTGTTTTTATTTGTGGAAAAGACGGTTTATTTTAACGCTTTGTGTATTGTTTGACCTTGTAACACGTTAAGAAAACACGTGCTCTCCAACTTCAAACACTCATTGGGTTTAAACTCCAGTCTGGAACCAAGGAGAGTTGAAAAACACGAGCAGCTTATGACAAATATGTACGGAGAAAAAGAACATTTCGAAAATGATTTACAAGATTCGGGTCGTTTTAATGGACGACCCCCATTTGTCTGGATAAGCGAATGAAGGGACTGAAAGTAACAAATTCTAGAACTTGTGTGAATTTAAGGCAAGAGCTTAGTGTTCCACTCAGCCGCGCATGCAGTCACTTGTGCTTAACAAGGAAAAAAAGAGGTTTGATCCAAGAGGTACTGCAATGAATTGACGGATATTCAGAAAAAAATAAGCTTAGAGATGTGTGCATTCATGTTTCTGCGAATTGAACGTTAACTTTTCTCTGTCTCGCGTTATTACGCGTGATAAAGAGTCAACTTTGCATGACTACAGAAGGTCTCCACAATGACTTGACAAAGTGAATCACTTCAAACGATATTCAAATTTGACTCCTATCCCATAACGATTATGATTACTCTATGGTGCCAGACTAGTCTGCTACAGTCATCTACGACCTAGTGCACGAGGTACAATGAGGATGCACGGTAATAAATGAGAGGCTAACAAAACCTTTTAACGCAGCAATCAGCGCTGATGAACAGAACAGAATCCATCATATTGCATAGCGATGTAGAACCATACGTTACAGAAATTGTTTCGGATGAGCACTGAAGCTACATTTCATCCATTACAGTCACCGGATCTCATACAAACAGACTAACACCTTTTCCGTGTACGGGACTAGCTGTTCCACAAGAAGCAGTCTTGACAACAAGATAACCTTGCAGATAATAAGTCATGGAGTTATGTGTAAGTGTAAGTGACCTTTCGACCCACGCCTATATCTGTCACATGTTCAACCTGTTAATCTCGTCATGAGCATCTCCACATGATTCACAGTTGACAGGCTGCATTCCATACCTGAACGCAGTTCGAAGTTTGTAACCTTTTGCCACGATATTTAAAACGATAACGTGTCCTAGATAAGCAGCTGTGCTCATTTGTTATAAGCTCGACACATAGTGCCTGTCTGAGATGGTTCCCAAGCCCAGCCCTGTCAACACTGCCAGCAACGGTTTTATACTTCGTTCTCTCACAGTCGGCGGCATCCGTTTAGGAATTGTCTGTAGGAGCGACAAATGCCAAAAGACGCCTGTGCATACCACTCACCACAAGTGGCTCGCGCTGCATCACTCGATAGAACAAGCTCAGCAGGCGTGTGAGTGGAGGCATTTTTGGTTCAGCCGGTCAATGTTGGTTAGCTGAATAGTGGACTAGTATGAAAGTGAAAGTCTCTCTTGTATGAAAAAGGATAGGGTTCAATGATAAGATTTAGGCTGAGAAGAAAGACACTTAAGAGATAAGATAGTTCAATATAGGAGTACATATTATTGTTATTCAGATGTTGGGAAAAAATGGCGTTGAGCCAAATGGTCTGAAGAAGTACGATCCGGACGAGCATCCGAAAGTTCAGTGGACAATTATTGCGCGGTCGAGAACGGAAACGTACGGTGCGCAAAGCAACCATCGGTGCCATAGGTCGTAGTGACACAACTATATGGTGTTCCGATTTGTGCGGCTATGAACGCGCTAACCGTCTCGGATTAGGAGGTCATCAACGTACTCACAGAACACCGTCGGCCAAGAGACAACGGGTATGTTAGGCTCAAATAAGTTATATCAGTCACTTGGCAACTCACCCGCTCCTCTTTTCAGAAACCCGTGCCACAATGATCTTCTACCTTAACTTCCTTCAGCTTTGTTGGTGCATTATATGATTGATGTTTCGTCTGATGTTCAGTCCAACCCTGAATTTTGTCCTTCTTCTTTATCCTTCCCAGAGTGCACTAACATCCGTCCGTATATTGAACCACTTCTTGCCCTATATTTTTAATATTCTTCTTACCATTGAAGTCTCTCCCTGTTCATTTCTCGAGAGACAGTTTCACGTTAGCCAATCAATTGGCTAACCGACACTGACCGGTTGCACACAAAGACCTCACTCATACTACTCTCGGTCTTATTAATTCGGGGTTACACCGGATATGCGGTGTGTGAGTGGAACAATCCGAGACGGCCAGCGCATTCGCGGCTGCATTCATCGTAACACTATAGTCACGTCAGCACGACCTATGGTTCCTTTGAGTATCGCACACTTTAATTTAGGACCGCGCAACTGGAACTCAATGAACCGAAGCACGTTCGATTCAGGACTAGGACTCCCTTAAGATGTGAAATCGACAGTATAACGCGATAACATCCTGGTAGCTCAGGTGTGACCACCAGAATTTGGCTGACGTGCTTCCAACCGCACATACAGCAGCTGTTTCGGAATCCGTACGCCGTTCATCCGAGGGGGGGTGTTCTAGCCGATGAGGCTGATTGAGCATCAGCATGATTCTCATATCGTCCGCGTCCGGTCGCCGAGGTGCCACAACGTTCGGAATTGTGTCAAGTCAGTGAACGCCTGAAATGCGTCTAAGACATTGCACATGCAAGCTGCTCAAACACCGAACATCCTGTTGACACGGTGTCCAGGTTTCACTATCGTACAGTAGAGCAGACAGCACCACTAGGCGACAAACAAGCTACATAATATTCATCTTCAGAAAGTAGCTCTTCCAGACAAGTCTTTTAAAACGTTCGAAAGTATGGCACAGTAACTTCTCCCAGAGGAGGTTCAAAGAAAGACAAAACTTGGCCCGTGTTGATAGTTACACCAAAATTGAAGAGCGTAGCCGAGAAATTTATCGTCAGTCACTGCGTTTAAATGGCGCACTATCGTCTTAAAACAGAAGTATGCACATCGGCGAATTGCGCAGCCGACCTAGGACGACGAAACGTCAAATATTCAACAAAGCGGCCATCCGTGAAGTATTCAAGTCGAACAGCGTCCTCAAAACTCTGAAGAGCAGCTGGTAGCACCGCTGCCTAATACAAACTTAGCAGGATTGGGGTTGCGACACAACCTCGCTAAACGCCAGTAACAGTGTCAGTCACCAGGGATCGATACACACGATTGTACCTTCACCTTCATACTTACGTACAACATTCTACCGAAAATTGCGAACTTACTTAGAAACTCAGACTTGCCAAACACTGTCCATCATGCTTCACATTTCAAGGAATAAGAGGTCTTGCTGAAATCCACAGGCAGCAGTCAGCACCTGGTTGCGTTCACAGCACTTCTAGAACGCCGAATTGATCGTACTGCGACTCGACCGAAATTCAGACCGCTAATCAGAAACACTGGTCTCCGAAATTTCCGTACTGAATCGGTTCAGCGGGGTCCTTCCTAGCACCTGTTCGGTCGAGCTCCGCAAATTAAAGCCCAGAAAACTGTCAGTGCTTTGCTTGCAACCATTACCTTCAAACGAAGGTACACTCGAAGCACTTTCGAGTCCCTGAGCAACTGCTTTCTGCTCCCGGATCGGATGAACCAACTGGAACAAAGCACACTCTAAAAATGGATGGCCAACTTTCAGAAGTTCGTCTGAAAACCCATCATTACCTGCAGCATTTTCGTCTGGCAGTTGTCCAAGAGACCTCTGCAACTTTGCGGAACTTGGAATGAGAGCACGTGGAGCCGGTGTAGTAGGCTATCAAAGGATTTGTACCAAGCTTTCATAGCGTCCTTCGGATGATTGTGCGAGAAAGAGTTGGGCCACAGCCCATGCCAACCAATGCATAAGTAGACTAAAAGGATAGGTCGAAATTCGCCCGGAGCTAAAAGTACACATTACGTTGTCAGCGGAGCTCTGTAACACCTGACATTCCCATGTTTATATTCATACATCATCCCAGGTAGCCATTCGACAGGTCGACGCCGAACACCCTGGAAAGGTGGCTCATTAGTTTCCATCACGTTGATCCTCCGTGGAAACCGTAAACGCCTCATACTTCCTCTGCACAAAGCTGGAGATAGCTGCGCTGTTGTCGTCGAACCAGTTCAGAGGTTTCTGGTATTGGATACCGATTGTCCTGGCGAATGCTGTCATGTTTTGTTCTTTGAACGGCTGCGACATGTCTTCAGGGACTGTCCATACAGAGGGCGTTTTTCAGACGAGCGGTAATTGCACGCTAAAAAACAGTCCTCGTCTTCGAGTTCTGCAACTGTTTAACATCCAGTTTCTGTTGCCGTCCGGATGATCTACAACAAACAAACCTGTACTCCTGAATAAACAGTTTGGACCTCATCAGCCTACGATCCCTACTATATTCATCCTGACACATCACTCGCGTGACACGTACTACGCGAATGAAGAGCTTTCGCATGATTACGTAGTCAAACAAGTCGTGATGAGTGATTCACCGTTGAGTCCACGTTGTGACATCGCCTGCATCCAGCAGGAAATGGGTGTCTGTGGTAGCCGAACTGGGCAATTTGTTCATCAGTGCTTCCTGGTAAGCGCTCTTCACACTCCTCAATCGAATGGCATTCTCCAGTTTATAACCTCTGGGCAAATGACAAAACAAAACAGGTACGCACTACAGCATAGTCGGATTCCACGTAGTTGCTCTAAACTGTACGGCAGTCTTTTACATAGTGGAGCCACCTATGATTGACTACTTTAGAATCGACTTGCGTGCATAGCTGGGATGTACATGACGGTCTCCATATGACACAACACCCATTCCTGTGTTGAACTGCGTTGTTTGAAATACAGAGACCGTGAGATACGCACTGCTGTGATAGTTTTTCACCGTTGTCATTGGGTTGTGTGAAGACTCCGAACATATCACTCAGTTATTAATCATCTGGAGAAAGACGACCATGTTGTGCATTCAAATTATTGGCCATTGTGATGATGTCAGTGTCTCTCTTGCCTCACAACCCATTCTCAGTAGGATCCGAATAGCCGTCCTTTGAAACTTGTGTCAATATGACGAATAAACGCTGCTTTTCTGATTTGCGTCAACAGACTTTAACCGAAGTATTGAACGTATAGGCGACTGTTCACTGGGATCCAGTGGAACAAACATTGTTCTAATCTAGAGCAGTGGGATTCCCACCCTAGCATGACCACAAGATTTAGCCTGGATGTTACCAGAGACTCTGGGAGAGAAGCGTTTGGATTGACAGCCATCTAGAGATGAGCTCAAGTGAATAACGGTGACAAAATCATAGACTCGTGTATCTGACACACAGTACACATCATGCTCCAGACTTGACAGAGTACTTACCAGAGCAACTTGCTAACCAACTTATCGGATAGTGTGGATAATGAACGGCCAATGTTTACCAGTTGACTTGATTTTAGAAAACAGTTATCACCCGAGGGCACGGGGAAAGCAGAAAATTTAGGATACAAAATAGGAGGAGAAAGTGGTAATGGATGGATAATGCAACTGTTGGGAGAATGATAATTTCTGATACCTCCTGGTCGTTTGTGTCCCGGAAGAGAGTTGACTTGAAGGACCCCACCCCAAGTCTGACCCAAGAAACAATATGATACAGGTTTCTAGAGGGGCCCTACCCGGAGCCAATGCATCAAGAGTCTGAATCACTTGGTAGTTTGCGGGTTTGCCTAGCCGGAGGACTCAGTGAATAAGACATCAATGTCTGATTCCGATCACTGCTGCATGCAATGGATGTATTCAAAATTACATCAGGCTTCTGCGTGATATCGGATGTTTTTCGACCGTATTGGATAATACGCCGGCGATTGCGATCAACCGTTGAGTGATCAGAGTGCTCTGTTGTTTGAGAATATCTTTTCTTACCCTCTCCCTGATTCGGAAGACAGCAGTGCTGAAATTCCAAATATAATTCTGTTGTATACACATAGGTTCGTACCTCACTACTTAGACATTTTTACGCGGTCAGTAGTGTGACACCCAACCCTATGAACGTATCTGCTTTTGATCTGGTTGATCCACTTTGACCAACGTGGCATAGCTGAACTGAATGAACTAGTCCTAGTCACCATAGCCCTCCAGATCAAAACAGTGCACTGGCCTGATCACTACGGCAAGGTAGCACACATACACAAACACACATTACGCTGCTCATGAGTCGGCATCTGTACTGGTCACGAACACTGCAAAAGGAAACACCATCAAGTTAAAACTCAATTACATACATACTCCCCCGTCACAGGCGATGCTCATGTAACTGGTCGCCGAGCGGACAAGTGCATACTCTCGTAACGCAAATGGCAGCCGGTTCGATCTCCCATCCAAACTATTTCTACCTGATGAATCCAAACAAGAAATAAACCGGTCGTGGGGTGCCGATTTGATGGTGAGCAACAAGAAACACTAAAAATAAACATCAAGTTGTGTTATAGAACTCCACGGAACCGAACATCTCAAACGAAACAACAAGATCATACCGAGAGAAATTTCAACCTCCGAATTCAGACTACAAGTTAAGAAACCTTCTCGTGTCAACATAACCTCCCGACATGCCTCGCAAGCTTCCACTGGTTGGAATGGTGGTTTGCAGCAATCGGATCATAAGTAACTTCACTCCAATATGACTAACACAAAGATAGTCGTAACAGGTTGACAAACGAGTTGAGCATAACTATTTTAATTTCAAATTGAAAAATATGAAATTCCGTTGTTGCACTCGTTTAAATTCCATTTCTCCGGACATACTACTACAACTATTAATATCTGCGCTTTTTTAAGTTTGCATTCCTAAAAACACCGCCTCACCGAGGTCATCACCTGCATATAAACTACAACAAAGTACAGTTGAAATCAGGTTTGTGTTTTAATCGATGCGACTGATATACAGGTAACATATGAGTGAAAGCTTAAATCACGGCCCAGTTATTAAATTTGGAGTTGAAAACTGCTACTGCTTCACGTGACATACAGACAAACAAGCACAGATGAACTATAGAAAAGGAGATAAAATTACGCAGATAAACTAACCGTTAAACAAAGACAGTTCCGCCAACGCGTTCATCACTCGTTCTTTTTCTGTAAAGTCACTGTTAATCTGATGCATGGTTGCATCTAGTTCCGTTGCAGCTTTACCAGCCTTGATGAATAACTTGTAGTTCTCGAAAATGGCTCGTTTCATTTTGTTGGAAGCATCCTCCGACATCCGGGACAACTTTTCGACCATACTTTCAGTTGCCTGATGCCCATCACGGACAGTGTTGCGGACGACTATGAAGGGGAAAATGAAAAAGGAGACAATGTCAAGTATGAACTAGTGCATTATAAAGAAATCCAAATGGGAACATTGGGGATGAAAAAACAACTAGGCATTGTGACAACTTCCTGTAAAACAGCCAGGTCGATAATGTGAACTTCTAGTAAACACCGCCCTCATAAGACAACCATCAATGAAGCATCCGAATCATGTTTTAAAGGTTTGATAGTCTAAATGGTAGACATCCTAGTCTTCAGCAAAACCAAAATCACACGTACCTGATACTCTGATGTGACTAGGCTTGCGTGCTGACTTTGGTTCCAGCAAGCATAACAATATCAGACGGGACGAGCGGATACAGTCAGAGGAGAAGTAACTCTCTCCAGGAGACTGAATGCCATAGTATTGACATCATCGAAATCCTTAAGTTGTGCGGCAAGGTGAACTATATACACATATCTGCCCCCTAACAGTGCAACATGGCTGTCTCTGAATAAAAAGCGCAGAAAGGGTTCCTTCACATAAACAGCATACAACTGTCTAACTGTTGATCGGGGCTGCTCGCATATTATTCAGTACTAACGGGAAATTTTCAGTACCGCTGGGAAAATCCATATGATTTTATATATATTTGCTGCGCAACAGTAACAGGAATGACGCGTTGAAGGTTAGTTGACAGAACTGCAGAGCAAGACTAGATCCTCACTGCTGTTTGAGTCAGAAGTTTTGGTACAGTAGAGCAAAGTCCTTTAAATAAAACTGAACAGAGTCAGACCTCGCTGGTCAGGTTGCTGAGTGAGAGGATGCGGGCGCAGTCACTCTAGCCAACCTCCGTTTGCGACGTAAACGAACGGGAAGTACTCCAAGTCATTATCGTTCCAACAATTCAGTTCACCTTCATCTCCCACTGCTTCTAATTACAATTCCCTGAAGCAAAGACAACTAGTAGACACTGCGACTTTTAACGTATGTGTTTCCGAGAAACTGGTCAACAAACCGTTCGAGCGAGTACACTTCTGAATTGAAAACTAGCAGTATGTTGCCCTTGAAATGCGCACAGGCGACCCTAACGATGTTAATCACTAGAACTGGCCACTGGATAATGTTGAAGAGCAGCGCTCCTTTCACAGTCTTTGGTATCAAGGAAACAGGTCAATTTATGGCGGGAAATGCATCGATCACTGAAGCCCAACATTATGCTTAACATAGCAAAGCGGTTGCGAACATACTGTACAAATTGTGTTTCGATTAAACTCTATTGATACAGACCAAGGGGATGCTAGTTTTTCATACTTGCATTTAACCACAAGGGGCAGCTGACAAGAATGGGTTCAATGATGTCACACTAGATAGTCAGAAACAGTCCAGACATTGCTGGTGACCTGAACGCAAAACTTGACCAACATATTCCGGAACAGCAGCACCTGGATTGTACGTACAATGGTGTGTTCGGTGTTCAGGCGCGAGACACTGAAAATAGTGATCACCCGACACAACTGTGCGCACCCCAAGGACCCTATGTATCGAGCTTCGGGACGGCCATGCGTCAACAACAGACAAACCTGTATAACCCAACCACGGACGCAAAGTGATTGTATCGTGGTCAATCACCGGTAGCGTAATGCCGTCAAAGGCCACTGTTCATTTAGGGTTGAACGCCCGGACTCAGGTTATGTAATTCTTGCTCGTTTTGTTTTGTCGTTTGCTCGGATACCATCCACTCGCAAATGTAAAATAGTCAGCTGGAAAATGAGAGAAGATGCACAAAGATAACGCCTGTTGAACAGCGCTGGGAAACATGTGTGTAAGCTATAGCACCGATGTGATTCAAACGGGCTCTGATTAAAAACTTCAACAGTCCAGGTCTGTTACAAAAATGCACTGCAGATATGGCAGAAACAGAGTTCTGCAGACTCAACAGAGCTCATGTGCGAAGGTCTACCGATTTCTTTTGATCTCAGGCACGTCGACGACTGCCACGAAGGGAAATTCATAATCCACAAAGAGTTTGCGTACAAACCCTAAGGAGCAATTACCCATAGATACTGAAGAGATAAAGACAACTCTAGCTGGAAAACAGTCTGTTGAGATTTCCCCCTGAAAATGCATAAGGGGTTACTGGCTACGGGCTGAGAGTTCGCGGACGAAAACACGTCATAGACATGTGCCCATTAGCTGGAATGATAAGACTACACTCAATCAGAAGTGCCCTACTGACCTTGCTGCGGTTGATTCGACAGTTATCAAAAAAACAAGCCCTCCGAGATTCAGGCACTAAGAGGACGCGAGGTGATTGCCACCTGTCTGACTCATTCTCCAAAGATTGGTTTACATAGTATCACCGATGAAAATGCTCGTAACCCGAAATACGGGGAGGTGATAACTGTATCCACAGCTCGCGGTCTTCTGTTCCTACTGCGCTGAGGTTAGCATTGAGCTCCTAGTAGTCCCACGAGTTCGATCATTGCAGTTACTCAGACTGTATGCGAAAAAGTGTTCACGGATATACAGTTTACCATGGCTACTTCATAGATAGACTTTGAAATTTGAAGAGCATTCTAACTAACAGGAATCGACGCCTCTAGATGTGAATGAGGATGGTGTTTGTAAAGAGGACCTATTTGTAGTATTATCTGTCGAAAACCAAAGTAGCTTTGGTGCTAGTTATTCAAAAGTACCAATGCTTCGGACAAACGTAATTCTTCTTGTATTTGAAAAAGGGTCGTGAGATACGGTCGTCTAAACTGTCAGACTCCTTCGTCTCAGGTGGTGGACAGAAGTGCTTCGTGATGAGTGTTCACTACTAATCAATCTCACTTTCTAAAGCGTGCCAGAACATTTTGCGACGATATCAGAGGCGATAGCCTCATCTTCATCGAGCTCAAGATATGTGCTAGTCACTTAATGCGGCGGCACATAAAACGAAATGAACAAAACAACTGTAGAACAACCAGGCTTCTAAAGTAGTCGCGACTATGTACCAAATATTTTCACTTTCGAAAAGACATTGGAACATCCACACTTTTTTGTTATGTATTTTAGTATAATAAAAACCATACAAAGTAGCAAACACGCTACAATTTGCTGTTGGGGCGGGACACTTCTTGGCTGCATAAGCAGAACGAGGTTGACTTGATGGATCCCACCTGGAGCCTTCAGTTCAAAAGAAACCTAACCAGCAGAACAACCGGGTGAAAGACGAAATTTGCAATCCGCTAGAAGTCTGTGACAAGTAGCAAGTTGGTTCACAAGCCCTTCGGTTGAAACTTATTCATCCAGGATACCCAATACATGGGGCTGCGACATAACCAGCATAGCAGTCATCAGAAAAGACGGATTTCGTAAAGTAGACAAAGCCGGCTCTCATATTGGCAACGTTATTTTGGAATTAAAGGCTGCTATTGACTCGGATTACTTCATACTTACTGCAGCTGTCCCATTCCTTGAAGAATCAGTGAAACAGATCACTTTTACATTGTATTACGCCCTCTCTGAGTGCACAGCGCGCGGTAACGGCCTGCTACCTTGAGACCTCTCAACTTAAATAACGTTCGAAAGAATTCTTAGCGTTATTCCTCTCCTGAATACCCACAAGACTTAAACAGTCAAAGGAACACTCGGACGAGAAGGAAGTACCGAAGTAAAACTTCAGGCAGATGGTCAACTGATTGACGCAAAAATACCGTTTTACCTGGTTTTTCTGTAAGCAGTGTTAAAAACCAGCAGACCGTCTGAAATGTAAACACATGCAGAACTTCCTTAGCAGAGTGTCGATGCCTCTTCAGGTCACGCACACTATACTGAAATCTCACAGGCAGTAATAGAGCGCAGGGCTATTGCCAAAACCACGGAGGAAGCAGCTTGACATTAACCATTGCATGTCAGGGTGACAGAAATATTCTACAACCCTGATCTAATCTGATATTTTGAAGTGGCGGTCAGGCCAGTGCACTGTTTTGATCTGGAGGGCTATGGTGACTAGGACTAGTTCATTCAGTTCAGCTATGCCACGTTGGTCAAAGTGGATCAACCAGATCAAAAGCAGATACGTTCATAGGGTTGGGTGTCACACTACTGACCGCGTAAAAATGTCTAAGTAGTGAGGTACGAACCTATGTGTATACAACAGAATTATATTTGGAATTTCAGCACTGCTGTCTTCCGAATCAGGGAGAGGGTAAGAAAAGATATTCTCAAACAACAGAGCACTCTGATCACTCAACGGTTGATCGCAATCGCCGGCGTATTATCCAATACGGTCGAAAAACATCCGATATCACGCAGAAGCCTGATGTAATTTTGAATACATCCATTGCATGCAGCAGTGATCGGAATCAGACATTGATGTCTTATTCACTGAGTCCTCCGGCTAGGCAAACCCGCAAACTACCAAGTGATTCAGACTCTTGATGCATTGGCTCCGGGTAGGGCCCCTCTAGAAACCTGTATCATATTGTTTCTTGGGTCAGACTTGGGGTGGGGTCCTTCAAGTCAACTCTCTTCCGGGACACAAACGACCAGGAGGTATCAGAAATTATCATTCTCCCAACAGTTGCATTATCCATCCATTACCACTTTCTCCTCCTATTTTGTATCCTAAATTTTCTGCTTTCCCCGTGCCCTCGGGTGATAACTGTTTTCTAAAATCAAGTCAACTGGTAAACATTGGCCGTTCATTATCCACACTATCCGATAAGTTGGTTAGCAAGTTGCTCTGGTAAGTACTCTGTCAAGTCTGGAGCATGATGTGTACTGTGTGTCAGATACACGAGTCTATGATTTTGTCACCGTTATTCACTTGAGCTCATCTCTAGATGGCTGTCAATCCAAACGCTTCTCTCCCAGAGTCTCTGGTAACATCCAGGCTAAATCTTGTGGTCATGCTAGGGTGGGAATCCCACTGCTCTAGATTAGAACAATGTTTGTTCCACTGGATCCCAGTGAACAGTCGCCTATACGTTCAATACTTCGGTTAAAGTCTGTTGACGCAAATCAGAAAAGCAGCGTTTATTCGTCATATTGACACAAGTTTCAAAGGACGGCTATTCGGATCCTACTGAGAATGGGTTGTGAGGCAAGAGAGACACTGACATCATCACAATGGCCAATAATTTGAATGCACAACATGGTCGTCTTTCTCCAGATGATTAATAACTGAGTGATATGTTCGGAGTCTTCACACAACCCAATGACAACGGTGAAAAACTATCACAGCAGTGCGTATCTCACGGTCTCTGTATTTCAAACAACGCAGTTCAACACAGGAATGGGTGTTGTGTCATATGGAGACCGTCATGTACATCCCAGCTATGCACGCAAGTCGATTCTAAAGTAGTCAATCATAGGTGGCTCCACTATGTAAAAGACTGCCGTACAGTTTAGAGCAACTACGTGGAATCCGACTATGCTGTAGTGCGTACCTGTTTTGTTTTGTCATTTGCCCAGAGGTTATAAACTGGAGAATGCCATTCGATTGAGGAGTGTGAAGAGCGCTTACCAGGAAGCACTGATGAACAAATTGCCCAGTTCGGCTACCACAGACACCCATTTCCTGCTGGATGCAGGCGATGTCACAACGTGGACTCAACGGTGAATCACTCATCACGACTTGTTTGACTACGTAATCATGCGAAAGCTCTTCATTCGCGTAGTACGTGTCACGCGAGTGATGTGTCAGGATGAATATAGTAGGGATCGTAGGCTGATGAGGTCCAAACTGTTTATTCAGGAGTACAGGTTTGTTTGTTGTAGATCATCCGGACGGCAACAGAAACTGGATGTTAAACAGTTGCAGAACTCGAAGACGAGGACTGTTTTTTAGCGTGCAATTGCCGCTCGTCTGAAAAACGTCCTCTGTATGGACAGTCCCTGAAGACATGTCGCAGCCGTTCAAAGAACAAAACATGACAGCATTCGCCAAGACAATCGGTATCCAATACCAGAAACGTCTAGACTGGTTCGAAAACTACGCTCACTATGCCCAGAGTAAGGCAACCCCGTGGTTTGGCAGTTTCGTACTTCGGGAGAGACGACTGTGGACAAATCTGCCACACTCCTGACAAAGGATATAACTGTTTTCGATTCCATTGCCCGTATCCTTCTTTGGAAATGTCTTGTTCACAAGGGAGTCCCAAGGGAATGAGTGAATTTGTTGTGGTTAACGGATGACCACTCTGCAAGCAGATGAGGGTTTATGAACAAGTATCTCTGGAATTTGTCGCTTCTAGTGGTCTTCGTCAAGGGTGTTTGATCTCACTCTTCCTGTTCAATTTTGTCCCGGACGAAATTCTAGAAGGTGGGTTTGAGGAATCCAGTGGGCCTGGTGTTGAGCATTTCCCTGATGCTAGGTTGGCCGACATGGAGTATGGGGGTGACATTGTCTTATTTAGTCCCTCTGTCGAAGACATGCTGATCATACTGAGCAAGGTGAACGACCGAGCTGTTTTGCGTGAAATCGGCTTCACACACTCACAAAGCGTACAAACAGACATTTCCACTTCTACTTTCTTTATTGCGAGCAACCCGCCTGAGACTGTAGACAAATTCACGTACTTCGACAGTACTATCTCATCCGCTTGTAATATTGCTGGTGAAATATCAGTAAGGATAGCAAAAGCATGAGTTGCCTTTGCCAACCTGCGTCATCTGTGGTGTCAAAAAGACGTTCCGTTATCGCTGAAAAGAAGGGTATACAATGTTTGTGTGTACTCTGTTTTGTTTTACGGCTCAGAAGCGCGGGCTGTTTGTGTGGAAGACTTGCTGTGTTTGGCCACCTATGTCATCGCCAATTAGTCCACATCCGGCTAAAGGGAAAAGACTGGGTTCAAATGTGGTAAAATAAGCTAACGTTTCCTTTCCATCTATTATTTCAAATTTAGTTGCCACCTTGGAAGAAAAACAATCCCAGACCATCAAAAAACTGCTGTTGCGCTTGTCTAAGTTGAAATATATCCGTTCTTTTCGTAAGGCATACCAATGAAATGTACTATACCACTACAGACGAACTTTCTCGGCTACTCCACACTTAATCAAGATATCTCAGTGAGATAACGAGCATTCCCTCAGGCAAGCCCTCATAGAAAGCATCGCCGTCATAGACTTCTCCTTATGCCATCCTGTTCCTAGCGAGACCTTCAAGGTGCCTTTCCGAAGCTGATGTTAAAATGGTCAATAATTTGGCTGATGATTAGTACTTTTCCAACCTAGGTAGTTTTAGTTTCTCTTACATACCTTACCGTCAACCTTATCTTTGCCTCGTCCTCTGAAGTTAACAGTTGTTTTCGGTTGGCCCGCACATATTGCGGTTTGGTCGTAGACGACCGCGGAGCAAATAACCAGGCACCAGTATTACAAATGGGCTGTCAAAATACCACACCAACAGATAACCTTATGGCTTGTTAAAAGGTGGGTGGCTGTGAGTTTTTGGTGCTTTGCACGTGTGATAGTTTTCCGCTAGACCTTTATTAAGGCTCAAAAGGCGCACTCACGTTCACCCTTCGGCACTACGGCGTTTTGTGTCACGCTTATTGCATCTTCTTTCAGAAATCGACCCTGCGGACTGACATTTTGATGGAAATCATTGAACCAAATACCAGAAAAATTGTAGCACTAAAAGTCTCCTGATTCTTCATATCGACGTTGTAGGCTCACTCGAGAGCATTAATCATAAGAACTAAGGAATGAGCCCCGCCAAACTACCACACATCACGGCTACCAAATGAAATGGCGAAAGTACACAGGAGGGCGGTTCTCTACCATCTACCAACCATGACAAAGTTCGGCTTGTCGGGTACGACCAACCTCCACTCGCACGCTCATCTACTGTCGCCCGTTCCGTAAGCCTGAAATCTATACGCCATTATGAGTATCTTGCGGAAAATCTAATTCATACAAGTTTTTGGTCCAAAGAATATGTTCTGCATGGTACAAGACACATGGTCTAAAATGAAGTACAGTGTTCAATATGTATACTGATGGACCAGTTCCACAATCGGGAATGAAAACAGCACTGAAAATTGCATCGAGTGAAAATTACTAAACATACAATAAATAGGTAACGCGGGAAGTTATAAAATTGACTATGTAGTCTGAAAATCAACCATTACAGTAACTGGTGGGAAAATGAGTAAATATTATCGAATGTCAAACGTAGGTCTGGACTATATAGCCTAAAGCAGAACACATGAGGCGTTCTACGTGTTTAACTGCAGAACATGTATATCACCCAGGGTGTTTAAAAATGAACATCAACTTTGCAGATTGAATTCTTTACAGAATATCCCAAGGAACACTTCACTAAATTTAAATGCATGTAAGAGAGTTACAAAACTATTCCACGTTTTTGAGAAAAACTGCATCATTGTAGTAACCAAATTATATGTAAATACACTTGCATGATAAAAGTGAGCCAAAAAATGTAGACGACTGCATAGACAATTGCAACAGACAGCAGATAATTTTGAGTTCATTGTCATCTATGTGGTGTCGAGCACTATGAACATGTAATTGTAACTAACACCAGTGTGTTGATGCAATCAGTCAGGCCAGCGTGTGAAATAGACTGGATCAGAAGTCAGCATCTCGTTAGCAAAGTAACCTATCAAGTTATTCGGCGCGCTTAACCATCTCCTCGTGGTGCCGACTGGGTTGTCTTGGTGCAAATCTTGACTGGCTAACAGTTCAACACATCCAGAGAGAGCCAACCGCTTTACATGGTTTTAATCGTACTGGTTACATTCCATTAAGACAATGAAATTAATGCCAGCACCTCCGTGCAGGCAACTACCAGTACACAGGATAAGCGAGCGGAGTACACCTGTTCACAATGTGGCCAGATTTGTAAATCGAATGCTGGCTTGTCGGCGCATACTCGTATGTATCGACGCAGGAATGGTCCAAAGCAGGAAGTGGACACACAGCCTGCCACAATCTTTGACTGTGCAAACTGAGACCGCAGCTTTCTCACCAAAATCGGTCTCAGTCAACACAGAAGGCATGCACATCTCGTCGAACGCAACCATGAGAAGATCATGTCCATGAAAACCGCTGGATCCAATTGGTCTCAGCAAGAATCGGCTTCTCTTATCAGATGTGCCGATGCACTAGCTCCGTCGTGTCCTACTCGACGCGAACTTCATCATCGGCTCCTGTCATATTTCCCAGGTCGTACTTTGGAGAGCATTCGGACTCGTCTGTGTGCGTTGAATTGGCAAAGGAATACTGTCCCCGCTGCCAATCCAACCACCGTCTCACAGACTAACACAAAATCCGATATTGGGTCCCAAGCTGCTGATCACTCTGAGTGGTTCACCTGTTTGATCCAAACAGTGATTACCCAACTGGAGTCCAATAGCGAGGCTTCCCTTCACAGTGATGAATTACTAGCTATTGCCTGCGGTCTTCAGGCAGGTATTTTCACAGTGTTACAAACTAAGTCGCTGCTGAACATGCACGCTTCAATAGCTTTTCCGTACACCTGGTGACTGGTCACCCGACGACGTGGTTATGTTAACGGGGGAACCAACATGACCACGAAGCAGACGCGGAAGGCTCACTATGTAGCGACCCAAACGCCGTACCACCAGCGTAAGAAAGACGCTATGTTTGCAGTTTTTTGCTGGCAACTGGAGAACTACCTATAAAATGAACCGCGGCCTCCCAAATAATTCCAACAAATACTGGTCCGAAGTACCATCGGCTTATCCACACGCTGATAAACGACCATCTCGCGCGATTCTGCCTCCGAACTGGTATCTGGTCGACCCGACCGCGGAAGAAGTATCACGCACTTTGAAGCACATGGGAAACACCGCCCCAGTTTTGAACAAATTGTTGCCCAAACATTTGAAGCGTATGAAAGTTGATGCCTTGGCCGGATACTTCAACCTGTTCCTGCTAACCCAAGATTGTCCAATCCATTCATGCCGCTGTCGCATCACGCTTGTACCCAAAGTGAACAACCCTTCATCTCCTACTAAGCTCAGACCCATCGCCGTGTCTTCAACGTTGTTTCCACAAGATATTAGCCGTTCGTTGGAATTCGCGCTTGTAACTGCCCGCTCTCCAGTTTGCATTCCTACGTCGTGACGGTTGCTTTCATGCGACCTTCCTGCTTCATGTGCTGCTTCGGAACTCATGTACCACGTCTTCTAGGCTGTGTGTGGCTTTAATCGATGTGTCCAAATCATCTGATTCTATCTCACAAGATTCTATTATCAGATCGGCCCGAGCCTTCGGTGGTTCTCCACCTCTAACGCATTACATTGCCCACTCCCACATGAATGCTTCCGCCACGCTCAATGGCCCCATTCTCCGGTCCCAGCGTGGTGTTCGCCAGGGTGATCCACTGTCCCCGCTTCTGTTCATCATGGCAATGGATGAGGAGTTGGCACTATCGCGACCGAAGCTTGGCTACCAGTTCCACGACACACTGGTTAGCGGTTTCGCCTACGCCGACGATCTGATCCTTCTAGCTGAGAATCCTACGCGTCTCTCTGAGAAGCTTGCAGCCGTCGCTGCCAGATCAACGCACAGAAGACGAAACTCATGGTCATCTGCGGTGACTATGAACATAACGCAACTGCCACCTCTGATAAGTCTATCCACTTCGGCCCGGACATTATCCATTCACTAAGCGCCTCCGATACGGTGACCTATCTAGGTATCCCGTTCACTTGGAATGGTAAAGCATTCACTAATCGCCGTCTGCAACTTCGTATGATGCTGAATAAAACTACCAAAGCGCCATTGAAGGCACACTAACGTCTTGAACTCATGAGAACATCTGATCCTGAAAATGAATCACTCACTAGTGTTTAGCCGAGTCCACCGCAACACGTTCAAAGCTATGGACTGTACGATTCGCCAGTTTGTTCGGCAGTGGCTCCGTCTTTCTAAGAACAAACCAATCAGCTACATCCACACCCCAATTTGTTTGGACGGTTTGGGCATCTCAAACTTGTTTACCACTATTCCAATCTCGATCAAATTTCGAGTGAAAAGACTTCTCTCTAGTCAATGTTCAGTTCTGCGGATTGTGGTCAAAGATGATTCGTTTGGCCCTATCTTGAGGGAAGTCAACACCTCAGTAAGCGTTCAGGGTGTAGTGGTGACGAACAAGGAGGAAGCCCATGCGGTGTGGATGGATAAACTCTACCATTCACTTGACGGCCGTGGTCTTCAGGAAGTGTCACGCTCTCCACTCTCTAATCGTTGGCTGTTCAATCCAGATCGCATCTCCCCCAGAATCTTTATCAGTGCCATCCAACTCAGATGTAGTCTGTTGCGGACGAAAGTCCGAAATTCACGAGGTGACCGAAGTGAGCACTCAGTTCTCTGCCGTGGCAACTGCGGTCAACCGGAAAGCCTTGCTCATATTCTACAATCATGTTTGACCACCCATGATGTGCTTTGTGCCCGACACAACCGTGTGGCCAGAGACCTGGCGAAACGACTGCGCAAGTTGGGCTATACAGTCTTCGAGGAGTTATGAGTACCAACGGCGAGCTCGTTCATCAAACCTGATGCGATCATGGTTCGTGACGGCACTGCTGTAGTGCTTGACGTCAGTATATTGGATGACTACCAGAACCAACTTGCCTGGACGGACAAGATCGCGAAGTACGGGACCGACTCTCATAATGCTGCTATTCAGTCGGTCCTCCATACTTCGAGCTGTGATGTGAACTCTGTTCCTCATTCACCTGTGATCATCTCTTTTCGCGGTATTATATTTCCTTCTTTAAGTAACGCTATTCGTCGACTGGGGCTATCCTCCTACGCAGTCACGGATTTATATCTACTGACTGTTCTAGGTTCACTAAAAACCTGCGACACATTTATGCGGGGAACCTAGCGTTAACTGTTGCCACCTCTCTGACAGTTGTCTCCCTATGAAAGACATTTTTCTGTACAGATGCGTGAGTCATGGCTGTGATAGAACTTCTGCGCCCTGAAGAGCGTTTGATTTTGTGAGACTCACCGTACACATATTTTTTTTAAAATTCTAAACCCGTTTGTTGTATACGATACAAATAATTTTTCATTTGATGACTAGACCATTAACGCCTGCTATTCTTGTGAGAGGACTTGTCAATTATTCAACGTTGTTAACGACGCAACGTTTCACATTTGACAGACAGTTTGTTTTCATATTCACATTTATACATATCTGTCGCTTAATTTTGGTGTAACCGTTTGTACTCCCCTTGAACGAAGCGGTGTATACTGCTCTTCAAAATAAACGATATAGTAATTATTATGAGTAGTCAACGACAAGGCCCCGTACTTGCTGCGCAACCAATGATAATGGATAGGAAAGAAAAAATGACAATTAAGTGGTAGACAATACCGTCGTTGAACTCACATCGATTGACGTCAAAATTTGCTTTGGCGAAAACGCGTCTAAGTCCACTACTGTCCGATATTTGAAGGTCATCCATCGTGAATGAGTCAGCCACCGTCGAACTAATCATTTAGTCTTACACACAGAAATCACAGAGAGTATCAGAGAAGCCGTTTCTTGCACTTGCGGACTCCGGTTGCTTCACTGTGCTGTAAAAGTGGGAGGTGAAATTTCACATCAGCCGAGCTAGACATAACTGACATAAGAATGAGATGACAGGAGATGACGTCGGATGATGTCACAATCTCACTGATCGATTAATACGAAAAATGCCATTGTTGGAGTCACAATAAACCTCAGGGCCATAGACACAGTGTAAGCAATACTTTACATAAAAACATGAGTCCGAAGAGGATTCAAAAAGGAAGAGACAAGAACACCACCGATAAAAGTGGGTTGGCTGTTCGCCCAAACAACACTGACAGGAGGCAGTAACAAAATGTAGAGGGTGCACAAAAGGAATACAGCATGCAGGATGACTTCAGCACCAGATCAGAAAACCCACTTACACAAACGCCGGAAAGAGCGCTAGCAAACACGAGGTCCACTAACCTAGTGGATAATGGAACTTCGGCCAGAAGTTCAATTTACTCAGCCATCAACATACCAATCTTTCACTAACAATGTTTCCCGATATAAAATCCATAATCCAAACCAAACGACAAGCTTCTTAACCGAATTGGGCAAGCGAACGAGCATAACACAGCACCGTAACCACAGTCAGACTTTCCGGCACAAGGTTGTACGCGCATTTCCAGTCAAGTCGTTCGGCTTCATCGTCCCAGCGTCTTCTCCACCATGGTCCACGATTGATAACACCTGGCTGTTGACACACGTCCGCATAACCGTCTCACTGTTTGAAAGGCAACACTGGACTGGGAACCAGCACGCATCTTCGATTGCAAATGGACAAACTAAAAATACGATACTTCCATAACGGACTGTGCTATCACAGTTTTTTCACCAAACGATTGATGACAAAAAGCTCCACTCGTGAACAAAACAGATGTACAAATTACTAAATGAATGGACAAAACCCAGCAAATTTCCCATAGAAGCTGAGACGCGTCATGGTGTGTTCTCAGGTTTATCGCGCCATTCGTGGACTCTGACGTGACGTCGTACAGCACTACTGCCAAAACCATAATTGACGCTTAGCAAGTCCCACGTTTGTCGTTTTGTTATTGAATCGTCGCAGTGAACCGTACTGTTGTAATACCGTTCTTTTCCTGTATTATTCAGTCCTATGACTCTTATTAGCCGTTCCTCTTTCCTCTTTTAACTGTCAGTCTAGTTGTAAGGTGAATAAAACTTTTCTTACGGGCCTCGCGTTTTTTCATCCTCCGACTGGCTGAATCGTTGTGTTTGTGCAGTCATTACAATTTATTCGCCTAACAGTATCATCGAAACAGAACAATTCTTATGACCTGATCGATTTGATGCTCATCTAAACTTTGCAACAGCCTCAAAACAATGGTCTCACTGACATAGAACATTAGGAAACTTCCTTGCAACGACGAACGCACCTGAACCTAATAAACTGGACACCCTAATTAACTACATATCTCCTTTCGTATGAGAGTATATTATCGAGTGCTCCACCTTTGAATCACCTGTACCAACCCTCGAAGTAATCTACATCAAAAATCTAGAAACGAATTCTTTTTCCGTCATCTTCTAGTTGCATGCAAGCAAGAGAACGGCCAGGCTCTCGACGAACCCCTTCCGAAACTGAAATTATTGGCGAAAGATTGCAACTTCAAATCCGTCTGTGTCAAATAATATCGCAACGCCGCTATCAGGAACGCCCACATCAACGGCCTGCCGTGTAACAACATACGCCAGCGAGTCTAAAAGAACAAATTCCTCGCTCTTGAAATTAGCTATAGCCAAGCTCGCACTTTAGAAATGGCCAATCAGCAATCACGAACATATTGTGTTGACTCTTCGAGTTGTACAGTATCTACTGAGAAATCTACACGATTTTATGATCTTGCTGCTGCAAGTAACAAGTGTTATTTCTGTGGTAATGAGTTCAATTTCCCGTAATCTGTTCGTTCTGCAAGCGATGTGGGGAGGAAGACCATTTTCAGGTTTCTCGTTCTGAAACGTACACAAAACAGGTGACGTGACTAATACGTCTCATGTTCTTCTTGATGATTGTCGTAGCGACGTCCAATCGCTTGACTAACGCTATTGTGATTTTCATGGTAAACAATAGCGCAGTGCAATAACCTGCGCACAGTGGAATTTTGGGGAGCCACATCTCTGTTAAGATAGTGGGAAGACATAAATCATCATCACAGCCATGAGCCTGACCAAAAGGTACTGTGGCTCGGGCCGCCGCTCAACTCAACAGTGACGTGGAATATCCTAGAAGAAGAAAGTTACTAAGAAGGTTGAGAATTAATAAAAGAAGACTAGCCGGAAGAACTAGAAATGGTATGGATACAGGTACGCCATTGACTGCGACACATCGCCATCTCGGATAGCGTCTCTAACCAGCGGTTTGGGTGATCACGAGGACCCCATCCAGGCAGGCGACACCTACCCACTTTGTTCAATGGAGCAGTCAAGGTCTTCAAATTTCGTGACCACGTTGTTGCTTGACCACCACGCGGTTATACCCAATTGTTGGTGGTCTCAGTATATAATGCCCGGTACGGTATCCCGACCTATACTGCTATCCCCGACCTATACTGCTACCTTGCCGAGGTGGTCGGGCTTGTGTACTGTTTTGATCCGGCGGGCTATGCTGACTAGGACTCCGGTCCTTCCAGGTACAACTTTGTCAGACAGGCCAAAGGGGAGCAGTCAGACGAAAAGCAGTTACACTCATAGGATTGTATGTCGCACTGCTGACCGCATAGGAGTGCTTAGGTAGTGAGGCACGATTCTATGGGCATACAGCAGAACTATTTTTATAGTTGCGGCATTGCTGTCTTCCGTATCAGGAAGAAGGGGGTTTGAAAAGGTACCCTCAAACAGTAAGCACTCCGATCGCCCAACGGTTGACCGTGACCGCCGGCGTATTATCCAATACGGTCGAAAAACATCTAGTATCTCTCAAAAGCATGATGTAGCTTCCAGTACGTTCACTGCGCGCAGCAGTGCTCAGAATGAGACATCAATGTCTTATTCACAGCGCCCTCGGGCTAGGCAAGCCCCTCACTGCCAAGTGAGTCAGACTATTGAGTCATTGGCTCCGGGTGGGGTCCCCCAAGAAAACCCCATATCCTGTTGTCTCGCAGGTCAGACTTTTGAGTCAGAGGCTCGGGGTGGGGTCCCTCAAGTCAACCCCCTTCCGCGGCATAAACGACCGGGAAGTATCAGAAGTTATCGCTCTCTTGACAGTGAAGACATAACTGGCTAGTGGGAAGATCCGTTGGTGAGGTAACGATGGTTTCTACCCGCTTGTCAAGGGGACATTGTTTTATCGGCATTCAGGTTAGGAATCACCGCTATTCTAGAGTCAAACTACCTATCCTCCCCGACCTTTGCGCAAACGTTTTGTTGAGACACTACTTCCTTAAGTTGTATTCGGAATTTACAATACCCTTCCATAGTGATAACTCCCGTTTTCGTTATATAACCTGTTAGTTATTCCAGTCGGAGCGTCCTCCCTGTTTGGAAATATCAAGCTTAACTGTAAACCGATAGCAAAAGAATCCAACGACACTCACCGAACGACGAACATTTCATCCGATCGGAGATTCAAAGGCTGTTAAAGGACAAAAACATTGAGCCTCCCCCATCACACTCGAATATTGACTACTATTGTGGCCATTAAGCATCAGTGAGAACCACTGATGTATCGCTGTCTATAATGATGATGACTGACTACTGCGAACGAAAACCATAAAAATAGGATGGTTACTGATTATAGCAGACCACCAATCGAAACACTTATCGGTCACTGGCGCACTAGAGTTTGGTAGATCTGAGGCTCCCTCCGAATTATTTTGATATGGAAATTGGAACTCATTTTCGCCCGTTTGGGAGAATGTCTGACAGACACTTTCTTCCGTCAGACAGTTGACCATGGGAAGTACTTTGGGTAGCATTCAATTAGTTCTACTTTGTCCACCAGGGGATCGTATTTTGATCACCTGACCCGGGATGAAGAAGTCACGCTGGCGGTGAGACGCCTGGGCTGAATTTAAAAATGTAGGAAAGCCGTTCACGTAATGTAGCGTTAGTTGTGATGTATAAAAACGAACGAACTGAATGTAAAGCATCGAGGAGAACAGCCTCCCAATGATTGAGAGGCGAGTCTTGATTTTATAGCAACCGTAAATGCTTTCCATAGGGTCCCATTTGGCCTTTCAACTTGTCCATTAGCTTGAGAGCTGTAGGCGGCAGTTCTACTAGTGACTATTCTTTCATTGTGTAGAAACTGTTTCAGCTGCTCAGACAAAAACAGGAACCTCAGTCTGAGTGTACATACCGAACAGTGCGAACAACTGGTAATCATTAGATCACCGCAGAAGATGTCATGTCGGAACAAACAAAGTCAAAGAATCTGGAATACTTGTCTGTTACAGTGAGAAGATATTTATAAAAGGTGACTGAAGGGAGAGGCCCTTGGAAATCAACATTGAGCTGTTCAAACAGCCGGGTTGCTTTGGTGGTTTATAAAACCAAGGTTTGATTTCCGTACAAACTGAACAACGTGAATTCATTAATTTTACTTGCTCAACAAAGAAAGGTGAATTTGTCAAACGCGCAGACTGAAGCATCCAAACGACACCCGAATAACACAGAATAGTGTAGTTCTTCGAGAGACGTGATGTTCAGTGATGCACATCAACGGCTAGGATATAGTGCTTTGGCTACATGACTTTGTTCCCCTCGGTGATACTCGAAGCTAGTTGCCGGAAGCTCGACCTTTCGTAACTGGATTTTGTCGTTTTTTATTTTGCCTGCACGATTTATATCATACGTAAAGGCAACTGTTTTTTTACCAGCAGTCAGTCAAAAGTGAGTTCTCATTAAGTAATGTATCCATTTTCGAATAGGTTCAACTACAGCACAAGCTTTTTTTCTATCGCTGAATGCCATTGTTCACTTCGTGGGAAAGTTCTGGAGAAGAAATCAACTGGTCTTCCATTTTGAGTAAGGACAGCCGCTATCGCGAAGTCGGAAGCGCATATTTCGAAGATTAGGGGAAGCTTACGTCATCCAGGGAGAGTTTATTTGCTGGATTGCTTCTTTACTCGGTAAGAGAAGTTACAACTGGATCAGATCATTCGCCTCAATCCCCGATTTCTGCGGGGGTTCCTCAATGATCAGCGCTAGGTCCTCTTTTATTTATAATTTACACCGATGACCTCTAGGATCATATATCCTGCAACGCTCTTCTATATGCTATGACCAAAAATCTGGAAAGTCAGTAACCACAGTACAATACAGATTGATCTTGACGCGACTACACGCTGGCCAGACGATTGCAGCCTCCCACTAAATGACAGTAAGTGTAAACACATTTTGCTCAATGAGCGTACTGGCAATGCCTTCGTGACTCATAGTGCGTTCGGCACAGTAGACATCACGAAAATCCCTCTGAAAAAAGATCTAGAGATGTGGGTGGCGTCTAACTTACCCCTCTCGTATCATCACGAGATGGTGGCAAAAAAGAGGATCTGCCACTCTTAGAATGTTCAAACCTACTTTCTCCTGTGTAGACAAGGCGTTTCAAACGACTTACGGGGTTTAAACAAAACCGCTACCTGAGTATGTTAACCAGGTCATGTGTACCAGCCTGAAGAGAAACATACGCTGTTGAGCGTGTCCGGCGCGCGGCTATCAAACTAATCACGGGCTTAAGAAATGTCGCGCCAGAATCTCGACTTGAAATTCTTGATCTGGATCACTTAAATTTTGACGACTGTGCGATGATTTAATTCTCAAACACTTCTTTCTTAGAATAGGTCTAGTAGAGCAGTTCATCGTACCGAATGATGACGGCCGACAAGGACCTGTCAGGAGGCTATGCAATATCTCTCCCCTGACCTTCTTTAAGCAACAGTTCTTTTCTTATAGGATTAAACAGTGGAACAGCCTTACTTCTGAGGTCGCCAGCTGCGCTTCTACAGGTTGTTTTAAGACAATGCTAGACTCTTTTTTACTTAAAACACAATAGTGGTCTTACTCAGTTCTTGGCATTTAATCTAATCTGCAGGAGCGTTGCTACCCCCCCCCCTCGTTTTCAAAGTCCGAGTTTCAGGTTAGCAGACGTCCGCTTGACACCGAACAAGGCAAACCAACCGGATTAAGGTATTTTGGGCCACCTATCTGGAACCCGCCTATTAATCACTGAGTCATTATGGACGTGGTGCCTCTTGATTCCACCAAGGCATTTGACAGAGATTCACATAACCATTTACTTACCAAATTGGTAGCTTACGCTATCAGTTCGCCCATAATAGACTGGATAGCAAACCTTCTTCATAGCAGACCATTCGTTGTCAGAGCAAACCAAAACCTACCGGACAAGCTGCGCGCCCCCCAGTGTCGTTCCGTAAGGATCAGTGATCGGGTCCCTGTAGTTTTCATTTTTATCAACGATCTAGTGAATTGGTTGCGGTCACTTTCTTACGTCTTCGTTGATGACATGAAGTTACAGTGGACCATCTCTAGATGAGGATAACGAAACACTGCAACAAGACTTGGACACGATATCAAGATAGACAGTTCAACGGAGCCTGCCTCTAAACCTACAGAAATGCCTCTTTATGCACCTATGGAACGTCAAGTATGTAAGGGCATATTCTGTTGGCGGGTACTTGTTAACAAAGCGTAGTAGCGAACAATACCTCGGGGTGTTTATGTCAGACTCCCTCAAAACACAGGCTCACATTAGGCAGGTCTCTCTTGAAGCCAGGTGAGTGCTTGGGGCAACCCGTCGATCCTTTGTTACTGTGTCCAGGGAGGTTTTTGATTACGCTTCTCGTTTCATGTTCGTCCGAGACTGCAGTGCGGCTAGGCAGCAGTGTTCTCCCGTATGCAAAACAATATACCTCAACTTGAAAGCGTACAGAGGACAGCCACGAGTATGGTCGTTGGGATGAGGGACCTGATCTATACCCAGCGGCTAGAGTATCTGAACCGGTGAGTCCGCAGTTACCTTAGTGTGATACGCCGTATTTTGAGAGGTAACGCAGCGTAGGAGCTCATAGCAGATTTCCCTCTCCGAAATGTGTGCAGACTCCAAGGTTATCCTCTCAAGAGTCTCAAGTAGCGATCAGAACGAATTCATTCTGTATTTTGTCTGTCTCGATGGGCTGTCAATAGTTGGAATGCGAAATCATCGCAGATGGTGATAGCACCTGATGACGTGACCTTTAACCGACTCTTAGATAAGCAAACCCAATATCCGCAGCGCTCAAAATGGCATCCTGAGGTCATCCGGCGAACTATCTTGAGGTCTCACTCGACGACATCTACTTCAAAGGCAGTTGCTACCTCACAGATAAAGCGGAGCTGAACGTGTTGGGCTTCGATTGGACTGACGCGATGAACCTGTTGGAGATACCCACCAGCCGTTGGGGCAACGGTGGACCAATCAATGATGATCAAATAAAATCGTGCCACACCACCGTTCCCTCCAGCATTGTCGACAAACTTTACCGCAAGCACTTTGAAGTATTTCGGAATGGCTTATGACGCTGCACCAACGAAACACGCCGTCTTGCATCTTCTTCCAAACGCAAGACCGGTTTTCCGACTGAAATGTCCAGTACCATACGCAACCCTGTTCCACATGGATAAAGAACTCCATAGCCTATGGAAAACTGTTGTTCTGAAACTAGCCAACCATTCCGCGTGAGCCACACTGGTTGTCGTCATGAAGAAACTCAAAGGAGTCATCAGAATTTGCGCTGACTTCTTTACATGCCTCAATTCTGCTCTAAATGTGCATCAGTATCCTCTCCTTCTGCCGTTTGATACGCTCGCGAAGAATGGTGACAAGTGTTTCGCAAACCTCGACCAAACGTACGTCTACCTACAGGTGAAAGTTGCAGAATGTTCCAAACAGCTTCTCGCCGTCAACATACATCGCGGTCCGCTCCAGTACCAGTGTCTTTCACATGGCATGAAGATCAAGGATGTGATGCTGACCGACGTTCTAGGCACAGCCGCCTAACTGGACAATATCGCTGTGATCGGAACCGATGAAACAGAAATAACAGAACGCCTGGATCTGATTCTTGGACGCATAGCCGACTAGGGGTTTCGTATTCTTCAGGAAAATTATTTCTCCATGCACTCAATCAAGTAACTGAGTTTCATCATCGATCGTAATGGTCGCCGCCCAGATCCCAACAACATCCAGGCTGTTGCCGATATGCCACCACCTTTGAATCTCGTCAATCATTATAGCACATTTTACCCGCCATGCACCGTATTCGACTACCCTTGAACACTGTTGACGGAGAATGCATCCTGAGAATAGTCAACCGAGTGCCAGAACTCACTCGAGTGAGTGAAAACAATGTTCAACGCTGACAACGTGACGCAGTTGTTTACAGTGTTCGCTCGCTATCGTCAGCAGAGAACTATGGACAGATCGAGAAATGGGCGCTTGCCATCGTTTTGGGCATGAAACTCTTCGGTCGGCACTTCATTCTGCTGACTGGTCACAAACCGCTACTTGCTACCTTTGTATCAGAGAAGGGTACCTCAATCGAGCCAACCAACCGCCTTCAACGATGAACGACGACAGTACTTAGCTACGACCTCCATATCAGGTATACGTCAGCAATGGGCACTGGACAGGCAGACGTTCTCTCCTGCCTGAATAGCTCGCAGACACCAGATCCGAAAGAGGTTGTGAATGCTGCAGTGCCTTTTAAAGCAGAGGTTAATCAAGTGTTCTCGAAAGTCATCCGGACACTTCCGGTCATGAGCGACATGGTTGCTGAAGCAACCGTACGAGTTCGGAATCTGCACTTTGTGATATCATACAATCAGAACCGCTGGCCGGATACAAGACTAACAGGGGATTTGGCGCAATTTTCCTGGAGACGTTCCACGATATCAACTATTGATGGTTGCATACTATGCGGAGACCGTATCGCCATCCCGCCGGAACCTCAACCCAAAGTGATTCGCCAGCTTCATGTCGATCAACCAAACGAAGACGTTGGCTCGCAGCTACGTCTACTGGCCCGGCATAGGTGAACAGCTTAAGCTATTAGTTAGATGCTGCCATAGTTGCGCCTCTGTGTTTAAAGCACCCCCAAAAGTTTCAATACAATCTTAGCCAACGCCTACCGCTTTATGATCGACGGTACACTTGTATTTTGCCGGGCCTCTCCAAGGTCATGACTTTCCGACTGCCGTTGAGGTTCACTCCAAGTACCAGAAGCTCTCCTGGTGCCAATCATTACCACAGGATCCACTATCCTACAAATTCGGAACGTGTTCAGCAGGCTTGAGTGTCCAAAAACGTTAGCTAATGATAATGGAAAACAGTTTACTTCCTCAACATTTGCTGACTTCTATCACCAGAACATTGTCGACCACATTTGATCACCGCCTTACGACTCCCAGTCCAACGGTCAGGCAGAGCGTTTTAGGGACAAGTTTAAACGTGTCCTTGAGAAGCCTAGGGAAGGAGGAACAACCGTGGAAGTGTGCGAAACGTTCCTAATGCGCTAACGAACAACTTAAAATTCGAAAATACTTGGTGGACGATCTCCAGTCAAAGCTTTTAGTGGACGGAAAATCTAATTGCCGCTGGACAACATTCACCCGAATGTCACTGTTCTAGGATCCAAATATACAACTATAGGGGGTAGGCTCAATCAACGTCACGGCGCCAAACACCGACTCTTCAATACTGACCAAATTGTCCAGGCTCGAGATTACCGCAAGGGTTTTGCCAGAAAGTTACGAAACGTCATTTCTGTAGACGATCTAAGCTTACTGCCATCGCGTCTGCAGTCGTAGGTGAACCTACATCAATATCAGGCCCCAAACGGAACAAGCCTCTAAGTCAACCACGCTCTAATACAATTAAACTCATTCTGAAGAAGCAATATGCTTGGACATGCTGTCAATTACCAAAATCCGGAGCCGATTAAAAAATGTACGCTGCCACAAGGAATCAGTGTACACCGTTAATTCGACGTGATCGTCTTCATTATCAACGCCTCACAGAACGCTTTGCCGCTGATCCAACTAGCCTGTTCTGATCTGTAGCATCAACTCACAAGGCGAAAGCCGGAGTTCTACAACTCTTAGGCCCGTCAGGCCTTACTAGCTACTGATGTCCTTGTTGAGTTTTACAGCAGTGTTTTTACGCAGTCACCATCAGTTCCTCAAGTTTGTCTTGACATTGAAATCGATGGCATTTACACCGTTGATACTTCCTCCGCGGTGGTGTTCGCTAAACTCAGATGCCTTAGGGACGGCACTCCTGGCTTCGGCGACATACCGCCCAAGACCTTGCGGGAACCGGCGGAGCAGCACGCCGATCCACTCAGTCTGATGTTTACACAATCCGTCTCCCAGGGAACAGTACCAAGAAGCTGGAAATTCGCGAGCATCACACCTGCTTTCAAGGGTGGTAGGCGAAATTGCCCCAGTGACAACAGACCGATTGCACTGCTGTCAAGCGTCTCAAAAATTTTAGAGGCGCTTGTAAACGACTCCCTCTATAAGTACCTCACCTCTCGTGAATTTTTCTTTAATGCGTTCGTGTATCACAAATCTGTCGATAGCCACCGATCGGTGAACGAAAGCAGGTGATCAGGGCAATGGGTTAGACATCGTAGATCTCGACTTTGTCAAGGCATTCGACCGTGCTGTTTTGATCAGCAAGCTTTCCTACTATGGAGTGAAAGACAGTTCTCTCCAATGGCTTGAGTCGCATCTTGCTAACCGTCTGTACAGGGTGCGCGTTACTGATGTTTGCTCTACCTGCAGGCTAGCCTCAATGGACTACCCCAAGGTTTAACTCTTGGCGCGCTGCCATTTTTGATATCCAGCAACGACCATCCACTCTTGATCACTTCTCCGTTACTACTGTTTGCGGACAACGTCAAAACCTGGCAAGCTGTCAACACCACCGATGATTTTGTCATCCTACAGAAGGACCTCGACGTTCTATTCAACTGGTCTCGAGTGAACCGACTCGACCTTAATGCTGGTAAGTGCAAAGTTGTGCACATTCGCACCCCCCCCCCCAAAAAAAAAACCACTAATTCCCTCGACGGGTATCCGCTTCAGAGGGTTCTTATTGAGAAGGACCTAAGATCCGCTGTTTCGCACACTCTCTCGAGGTCTGCGAACGCTGAAACAAATGAAAAAGGCTACCAACATCCTGGCATTATTCAATCAACTGAAACGGCTCTTGAGCGAGCTCACCCCTGATTGATTTCAGCATCTTTATAACAGTTTTGTTCGACCGCATCTGGATAATGAAACTGTAATCTGGCCACCACATCTCCAAAAGGACAAGTTGCTCCTGGAGACGGTACAACGTTCAGTCACTAAGGCAATCCGGGGTCTGAAAACTAGACCATATGACGAAAGGCCTGGATACCTGAACATGTACCCCTTAGATTACCGTCGGCGAAGAGGTGATTTAGTGTTAACCTTTTTGATTAGCGACAGTTAAACCCCCAGATAAATGGCGTCGGGCCTACAGGGGAATTAACATTGACAAAATGACCAGGGCAGCGGAATTACAAGCATGGCCAAAACTTGGGCAGGATAACGATGTTGAGATGA
>LUCH01001483.1:7089-53187 GCA_013368495.1 Paragonimus heterotremus
AGGCTATCGGTGATAACGAAATGAACGAATGAGACAGAATAGTTACAAAGTTCCAGCAAGTTATGGTAATCAATAGAGTTTGACTCACAGAAAAGTGTTCACAAGTGTTCGAGGTGACCACCACAATATTCAAAGTTACCAGTATCCGGAAGTGAGTAGCATCACAGAGTTGTCGTGGAGTGCTGAAGCGCGATCCGGGATGCGACGGTGTTCGTGGTACAACGGAGCTAAAAATTGGATGATAGATACGTGTAATATCGTCAGACGACTGCACTACGAAGAGAAGAGCGGACAGAGGTGCACAAAAGTTCCATTGTATTGCGAGTTCACTTGTATCAATTTGAAAAACATGTAAAGATTATACAAAAGATTGTTGTACAGAAATGAAACATCGTTTGCAAACAAAAATGAGGAATTCTCTACAACAGTGACTAGCATTCCGGTTCTCGCGGCTTTTTGTTTGGATACTGAGAGTCTCTATACGACCCAGAATGTGTATGCACAGTACACATGTTTTACTTCTGACATTTTTCAACTCTGTTTACAAATTATAATACTCCATTTGTTACTATGGCCACATTGAAAATCTTCCGTGATAGTGGATAAACCGAAAATTTTGTCGTAAACTAATGTTGAAAGCATTCGATGTGCACGTTCATACTAATGTTATCCCAATTCTTACACTTTTGTACGAGCTTAGGGAGCTGAATTTATTAGAGAGAGATTCAAGCCAACTGCAATCGTGTTTTAAGGCTACACATCTTACCTATCCAATAAGCCGCCAAATATGCATTACTTTGTGAACGGCCGAGCCTCCTTAGATGAAAGACCCTCTTACAGGGGACGTTTTTTCAAGACATGAAAAATATTGTTCACAAGGTAGCTTCCTTAACGACACTGGTCCTCTGGAGCCATATATGAGACACCTTTTGAGGACTGAGCTGACTTCGATTCCTTTAGGATAAACAGCATGGCGATCATGCCATACCAACGGTGGGACGAAAAAGTCGGAGTGACAGAGTAAAGTCTGACATTTCAGCAATGATTTGCTGTAAATGAAAATCAGATGTTCACATTAGCAGTCATTCGGCTAAAAGAAGCATTGCAAATGAAGCCATTTCGCTCAACCGTTCGGATAGGCAGAAGCGACGAGTATTTCCATTGGCTTGACTTAATGGATGGTGTTAGTCGGTGTCAAGTTCGAGGGGTGGTACGGAACACACAAGTAGTCAGAAGCTTATATCAACAAAAGGTGAGTACTACACAAGTACTACTCTCGTCTGTTACCTTCTGTCAGGGCGTCATTAATTGGATAATGTAAATCTGGCCAGTACATTAAATTTTCTACTCGAAACATCTTATACAAGATAATATTGTTTGCCTCGGTGTGTAGGTATTCGCCTTTACATAATGGAGACCTGGTCAGTATAAAAACTGTAAGCAGTTGTCATCAAATAGCACAAATCTCTTTAGGGTTTTATATTATTTTAGTATGCTGAAAACAATCCTGATCAAAACGCTGTATTGACTGTGAACACACATCCGTGTCAACGGTTCTCACAAATTAATCTCATGCCATCTTCTCTGTCGTAATTAAATGTAAGGGGTTCCAAGAGATAAACGTACTATCTCTTAAAAACACGTTCAATTCACGTAACCTGTGATATACTGTACGTATTGTACGAACAGTACAAATCTAATTTGTAGGCTTATAAGTCATTAGCTGATAACTTTTTAGTTCGTTTTAATATGCATATCGTTTCCTTCCAGGAGCAGATTACGTCAATGCATTCAAAGTGAGAGGCAACGGTGATGAACTGTGAACAGGAAAGTATTGACAGCATGATTTCAAATAGATTACCTGTCAAATGCGGGGAGTTACATGATAATTCGCATTGAACAGTCGATGTGTCCCATCACTCCGAATGGTGACACCAGATAACACTATGGACATTAACTGCAAATATATTGTGGTAGACGTTAAAAAAAAAACAGAAAAGAAGCAACGTCGCAAAAGCAGTGGATATTCAGGACACTGCCTGACGAATCGGACGGGTAATGTCTATTCACAATAAGGTATCTGAAAGGAAGCTGGTAGTTGTCAACGCCACGTCATCCATCTAAGTGTGATGAATCTTCAGGCAGCTAAGAACGGTCAGCTGATAAAAATCAGTTAGTACATGAGTTGGGAGTCTCGGCCAAGGATTAGCATTACATGGAGGTGGATGGATGATCCCAAGAAATGTGTTGATCATAGAAATGTGAGGAGCTGAATCACATTATGAAGAATCGATTGAATGGCAGCATAATATGATTGGATATTGTATTTTGTAACCACGCACTATACCGATCTGTACTAAACTGTACTGCTGTCCAATACCACAGGTTCATTGCCACGAACTCCCGATCACGTCCAGCTTGATTGCTGTTGGTGAGCGTAGCTCGTTAAGGACCAGGTAGTCGAGATTGCTTAATCTTTTTGTCAGGTCTTTGGCGATGAGGCTGTGTGGAGCACAACACACGTCGTATATGGTTTGGCAGGTTTGGAGAATGTGAGGAAAGCTTTCTAGTTGACTGTAGCCGCCACGACACAGAACTGTGTGATAACTTCGGTCACCTTGAGAATTCTGGACCTTAATTTATAGAATACCACATCGACGCTGGATGGCACGGGTAAACACCCTGGGAAAGCGCTATCTGGGTAAAGTAGTCAACGATTAGAGGGTGAAAAGCTGGTCACTTCGAACACATGATTATTTTCCATGGTATTCTGGACCTTACGCACCTACTGCGCATGAGCCCCCTTCCTGGTTATCAACGTTACACCATCAATGCGTACCTGGAAGTTAATGTAACTTGAATAGGGAGCAGTCTCTTCACACGTAAAGTGATAATGACAGTAGATAAACTCGAAATGCCTAGATCACCCAGGTGGATTGCGGTGTGGATGTAATTGATTGGTCTATCATTTGGAAGGCAAAGCCTTTGTCGAACAAACTGACGGACTTTACAATCCATATGTTTGGGTGTATTGTGGTGGATGCAGCCTAGACCTAGCTGGTAATTAATCTTAGAAATCAGGTTCTGTCTCAGCAGGTGTAAGCAATGATGCGGCTTTAGGGGCACTTTAGTAATTTCATTCACTATCTTACGAAGTTTTAGTCGACGGCTGCTGAGGGTTTTTGAGGCGAACGGGGTATTAAGATCGGCAGAGTGGGTGACTAGTAAACGGGCCGAATTGAACAGATTCCTGTGCAATGGCTCTCGTGCTGTGTTTATGGTATGAAGTTGATCTTTCGAGTGTTGATCTTCGGTTCAGATGGCTGTAGAGTACCGGCTGCGGCTGCAGGCTTCTTCGAGAAATATGTCGGATTCCCTGCTAGTAGGACCGAATCGTCAGCATTATTTAAACCACTTATTGCAATATCGCGGAATTGGTAGTCAAACTTCGGTCGCGATAAAACTAACACCTTCTCCATTGCTGTGATAAACAGCGGAGGTGTCAAAAGATCACCCTGGCGAACACTGCACTTAAACAGGAGGGCATGACTCTAGCACGAAAGAGACGTTGTGATAAGAATAAACAATATCTTGAGTTAAAGTCAGAGGTGCGCCGAAGGCCTGGGCCGGCCTGATGATCTGGTTATGCGTAAGGGAATCAAACGTTTTGGACACATCGACAAAAGCCGCACATAGGCTCTACAATTTTGAGCATGAGTTCCAAAGCAATGCACAAAGTAGTAAGTTCGCCCCGATGCAACAACCACGATGTAGAGACGCGAACTGGAGAGCCAAGAACTACAGGAGCGCAATCAGCCAATATCTTGTGGAGACAGCTCACCAACTTTGAATATGCGGTAATGGATCTCAGATCGCGGGAAGATAATGGGTTAATCAATTTGGGGATGGGATTGATGGGATTGTGGCCCAAGTGAACTTGACAATCCTTAGTCAGCAGAAAGAGGTTTGAATATCCAATCAGGGCTTCAACTCTCATGCACCTTATGTTTGGGCAGTAGCCTATCCGAGCCTGGAACTGCGTCTTTCATTCGCTCCAGAGTATGAGATATCTCCACAACGGCGATTTGTCAACCAGGGACCAATCCAGTGACAGAATTGTGCCATCCATGCACGCCTGAACCGATAATACTGGGGACCAGAATCCGTTACCGTTAGTCGGGTAGCCGTGGTTCATTTTGTAGGCCACTCTCCTGTCTTAAAAAAACCTCAAAGGCTAAATCCTTCTCCCTTTGGTGGCACAGTGTTTGTATAGCTATATACTCGATCGACGCATCTGTTTCTTGGTTGTGCAGGTTCTCGTTACAACAAGGGCACGTCACCGAGTGACAACTCGCCAGTGTACAGAAAGGCTTGAGAGGCCTGCATGCTCATTAGTGATTTTGCTCGCACCATAGTGAAAATACTTGCGTAGAAACCACGAACGACTGATAACTGTCACCTTGCATCAAGTCTTCAATGTTAGACCCCAGCTGGGTTACCACAATTTTGCTTGGGATTCACTACTCAATCCCAAGTTTAAGGTTGTAGTGAGGTCTACGTTGGCCGTAGGAGTAGAGCTTCTGTACAAAATCAATGCGTGTAACCGCATCCAGACACTGTCGTGCAAACAAATTGGAGTGTGCGAATGAAGCCAGTGATGTAGTTTATTTTGAGTGGGTCAAGATTGAATCAGTGCTTAGGCGAGTCTGAGGACAGAAGCTGATTGCTTTTGAGACCAGTTTGATCCTGCGTTTTCACACATATGACCTTCTTCCGGCTGAGTTCGATGGGATGGATATAATTTCTGTGTTGGCTGAGGGCAATCTTGGTCCTAGAGTTGCGTTCACAGTAGGTGCAGTCATCGATTGTGAGAGACTTAGCACCCACTTCCTGTTCTACTCCATTCTTGCATCAGTGCACACGAAGAAGCGTTTACAAACCACCGGTAGATTTTCACAACTTGTCGCATTCTTTACAGAATCACTGTCCTTGTCTGCCCAGTGTATTGGTTGATGCCGGAGCGGAGATACTGTCGGAATTTTCATTTTCTTGATCGATCGTAATCAGTACGTTAAAACCAAGTAGAGTGGTTGGCCCTGTCTGGCAATGCCGAACACGTAGTCAGTCAAAGTTGGCAATGAAATGGCTCAGTCGGCAGCACGATGAGATGGTCCAGCTTGCCAACTACTAGTACTGCTTCCACAGCTGAATCAATATGATGAGGCAAATGAGACAGTGGATGTTTCCGTGGTATTTACTTTGAGGTGCTTATATAATGACGATTTTTTTCATGACCAGTTCCACTATTTTGGTCGGAGATAAGTAGGCACAATGGTTATATCTGACTGCTATCTAATAGTTCATGGTACTTTTTAGGAAGTGTGATTCAAAATGCAGTGTGTACTTAAGATCAATGATTTTAAGGTTGTTTCTTGGCACTTGTGATTTTATATTCAGCAGCCGATTTTTGTTCGGAAATTATTGCACAGACAACTGGTTAACGACAATGCTGATAAAAAACTATTTCAGAGATTACGATACCCTAACCATCATTCTGGTCATCAAGGACACAATCGAGATGCTGATGGAAAATGGTCAGGCAAACAACCCCTCAACTCACCTAGTCCTGGGTCGGTGGGACAGGTCGGTATGTACCCTGTGGACAACTACATACAGTCAAAGGAGACTCCAACAACCACTCGCAATCCTGTTGGCAGACCGATAGCTAGGGCAGCCACCTCGGGTGTGGCCGGGATTGGGTATGCACAAACGGATCACCGACAATTTGCTCAACACATGGCCCAGCATCCACACTCACCTTATCTGATGTCCTCAGCTAGTCAGCACTTGAATGAATTTGTGGACGGAGATGTACGGAATGTGCCCTATGGAACAATGCCACGAGAAGGGAATCAGACAAAAACACGGACATGTCCAGATGATACTGAGTACGACAGACAGCACGAAGCTCATATGGTTATGGGTAGCGCCCAATTATCCAAAGCCCGGGCACACAAAGCAGCAGAGATTCGCATGGCTACAGCTAAGTTAGTACAGCCAAGTGTAATGCATCGTGCTGCGGTAGGGGTTGTAGAATCAAAGCAGTACGCTACGATGAACACTAATCAATTGGCAAGGGATAGCAATGAGGCTACCGAGCTGGAGCTATCGCCTGAAGCATCAGAAATCGGTGAACTACCGGAAGAGTTTCATCTGGAAACTTTCCCCCGTGCACGACGCCGCACTCTACCATCCATCATGACGGAACCACCGATACAATCTGCAAAAGTAATCCGGAATAACTGGGTAACAAAACAGACAACTGGGTTGCTTGGTGAATCGACAAAAGATTATATTCGGATGGGAACTAACGCGACGTATGACGATGCAATACATAGTGCCGAAAATCTTCCAGTACAGGCAGCGGACACCTATATTATTGAGAACGGGATACGAAAGCGCGTTCAAGCAGTCAGTTTAATGCAGCAATCTCGAATGCCCGCCGCTCAAAGGTTACCGGAAGATGATGAAAAAGAGGGTCGACGACCTGAGTGGACCACGTGAGTTCGAGAAATACTGGCTCATATATTGTGATCGCGTACCTCAGTAGTTTTACGAAACCAGAACGTTGAATATTAAATCTTGGTACCATAATGGTCTTAGTGTATAGTGATTTTTTAAGTAATTTCACTAGTAATGACATTAGACACATACGCACTAAACGAAATGGGGTGCAAGCAAAGGGTCACCTTTATGTTGTCATATGCTTGGTTGTAAACGTTATAACGTTGTGGTGTGTTACATTGTAAAAATAACAGCTAACGTGTCAGGTGATATTTTACTTATTATTTGGTTTTCTTGAAACAACTATCAAGTACGGGGTCGTCAACAGTGTTCTTCTCTAGCACACAATCAGAGCACATAGAGTACTGGCAGACTAACAGCAAATCAATATGGTATTTAAATTCGGAAAATCTCACCTGGACCCTCTTCGCTCTATTGAGGGAGCACAAGGGTTAGATGACAAGAAATGCACAGAACAAGATCCTCATCAAATATTGCGAAACAATGAGTACCCTTGAACCGTGTGAACAGAATAGCCAAAAGACGCAAATGACGACACGAATTCATTTTGCGCACTCCCGTCAGTTGTAAATGTTTGACTAGTACGAAAACTGAATGATCGAATCCTAAAGAAAGTTACAAATTAAATACATCGCTTTGGAACTTGGGGTGATGGTGAATATCACTGTGCCTGTGAAATGCAGCGATTGACAATCAGTAGTTCTGTACTCACAGAAGTGGTTGCCAGTTAGTAACCAGAAAGGTCTTGATTTAATTATGGATTGATAAATTGTGAGCAGTCGTCAGAACCGTAAACAGTGGTGCAGTTTAAACAGTATGACTTGTGGTCGATAAAGGTTTTGTGACGGATAGATCAATGTTTCGTTCTCCCTTAATGTCGCTTACCAGCGGGTGTACTACTGTTTCTCGTAGTCACTTTGAGATGTGCCAGCTAATCATTGCCTCATGCCTTCCTACTGTTCCACTGACGTAAATCTTTCCACAGCTGTAAACACTCTGATAGAGAGTAGGACTTGTAGAAAAGACAAGATTACTTCTTGACTATGTATAAGTGCAGCCTAGTTGATTTTGAGAACAGAACAATTCTTTAAAGCTTTTACACGCGTTTCAAAGTAGCACGTCATTTTTCTAAAGGTATTCATCAAAATGTCACACTTGAAATGGAGTTTGATTTAAACAGCTTTCAGACACTGCTACCACTGCAATTTCCAAAACAGCCGGATAAAAAGTACGGGTAAACAGTCAGCTCAACGTGCTTCTTGCAATACTGTTTGTTCAACCATTAGTTTAGCCTTAGAGAACACTGTTGACAATCCGTAGAACAACCTTCAAACTCTCGAGCTTTTGTTCGCAACACGAAGGAGACTAATAAAAGCCGCGTATCTTTCTGTCCATCTCGGCTAGCGGTACATCGAACGTTAGGCAAATCAATCTGAATGATATCTACTCGTGATCCTAAGGGATGATACATTGTTCTGTCATCCGCACTCAAAAGTTATTGAGATATTTCGATGGGTAAAACCGAAGTCTTCAAGTGCTTTTTCAAGTTGTTCCTTATTTTGCCCAGTTGGGAACGTATTATCGAGACATTGTTTGCACAGCTCCAGCGCCTGTGTATCTAGAACACGGTATTATTCAATCTTGGTCATGAACACCTGAACCAAAACAAGGAGGAAGGAACTCCCCATGGCTATGTCGTCTAGCTTTTGAAAACCCTTGCATAAATGCTGGAGTAAAAGTGGATGTTTTGAGTAAACAATAGAGATTGGAAGATGTTTGGAGGTGAACAAATATTCCCACGAATAAAATCTGTTATTTCACTTAATGGCATTATTGTGAATAAAGAATTGACAACAACGAAACACATGGTGTTTGTGGTAATATTTAAAATTTCAGCATAATTGGTCAGTTCAAAGGATTCACGACTGGCTTTTACCTAACGGAACACAAAACGTCAACCAACTATTTTGTAGGGAAAATGATGCGTCACTAAAATGGATTTCATAAAAACGCTTATTTTGTGGGTTTTAGGTAAACCGTACAGTTGTAGAGTTGGAACACCTACTAGATTTAAGTTGAAATATTATTTAAAACATTGCGTTCCCTTAATCCATTTAGTCAAAACAGACAGAAGACATATATCGCGAGATGTTAACATTTCGATTTACTCTCATCAGTCGCCAACGTAAAACTAGCAAATTTTATACAAACTGCGTATAGCAGCGACAGTTGAACGAACCAACCACACAGTTCTGACCTTTCACACGCTAATAGTTCAATCAATTCCACGGCAAGGAGATTGATTGTGTCAACGCCTTCTATGCACACAACACTGGCCGATGTTGTTTGACTAGCATGGCCTCACTAATCGCCAACAGTTTCGGGTTTCGATTATGTAACAATATCTTGAACGATTTAACCGGGTCAACTAGGTGACCGGTTGCTAAGATGTGTTTGGCGACCAATGAAGCCGGGGTTTTCGAGTTTGTTACAGTCAATAGGTCGTTTTTTGATATTGCCGTTGATAACCACTTAGGAATGTGCTCCGTCATACATGGATACAAACGCCGATCTGTCCTGCCTATGTAGACCTCATTGCAACTGCAATTGAACTGGTATATTACGTGGGAGACAGACTGATCGGTTGAGTGTATATCACCGCTACGGAAAGCCAAGCTCCTAGTGCCTAGCAGGATACGTAGTTGGGCCGCTGGGTAGGTGCGTTGCAACGCCGACATCAATTTGTGTCTAATGTTGTTAGTCAAGTGATCACCTTTGAATTGAATTCGCAGAAATATGTTCTTTTTCTGCACACTGTAACTGATCACTTTTGGTTCTTTCATCTTACTGTGGATATCCACAAACTTTTCAGGGTAGCCGTTATCCACCAGCGTTTCCCTAATAAACTCTTCTTCTTCCCCCAGTCGATCTGCTGTGCAAATCATTCTGGCTCTGTGGAATAACGTTTTCACTAGCCCTCGTTCATAAGCAATAGGTGCGAAGCTGGAAAACTGCAAATATTGTCCACTCCAAGTTGGCTTTCGATAAACAGATCGCTGCAATGTACCATCTTGACGTCTAGTTATAAGGATGTCTAAGAACGGCAAACAATTATTCACTTCTACCTCATAAGATACATAAAGGTGTGGGTGGAGGGAGTTCAAATGGTTATAAAATGAAGTAAAAGTACATTCATCAGTAAAAACTAAAATGTCGTCTACTTAAGGTTTGAAGGCGCTGACGCAATCAATCTCCTTGCCGTGGAATTGATTGAACTATTAGCGTGCGAAATGTCAGAGCTATGTGATTGGTTCGTTCAACTATTGTTGCTATACGCAGTTTGTTCAAAATTTGCTAGTTTTACGTTGGCGACTGATGAGAGTAAATCGAAATGTTAACATCTCGCGATATATGTTTTCTCTCTGTTTTGACTAAAATATTATTGTTCATTGTTAGAGATAGGCGGCAAAAGAGTCTGTAAATCACGGGCTACCTGTTTTTTTACTGACGTATTATCCGACCTGATCATACGCAGGCAATTTTTTTGCACATGCAAAAATGTGTTTTTATGGTGATTTGTGTTTATTCAGATTTGCAAACGTTTGTCCGGTTAACACCAGCAGCTCAACCCCTTCCATATCGGACCTTTCAAAATCGACTACTCTTCTGTCCATCCCAATTTATATGAACAGTATATATACCAAATATATACTACATACGTACACTTGGAAAGGCTCATCAGCAGCCTAGCAGTAGTTGCTTGATCTGCTTCTCCCCGAGATCAACTAATAATTAAGTTTCATTTGTTAAGTATTAGAGTCGGCGCTGTCTATCCAGTCTTTTCCACTGAATTTGGACCCAACACCGAGACTAAACTTACTCAAACATTCAGAACGACTGATGTGTCCGATCATTCATGCTCACCAGATGAATCAACGTTTCGCTCCTCACATGGGAACAAGTCACAAACGTTGTTCTATCTGTCGAGTATTTTGAACCACTACATTTACAGTTAATCGCCAAGAAATCTTGTTCTGCTAGTACACGAAAAACACGGCGGTTTGATCACAGTCGACTGTCTTTCTGTGGATAATGTTTGCAGTTCTTCTCAGTGGATGCAAACCAGCTGTCATTTAATGCAATACGTGCTTTAATGTCTAGGCCATGGAAACCTCAAGTGTTGAGGTTGACACACATAAGCTAATGTGAACTTGATAAAAACGAAACAGCATATATAGCTGTAAAGAGTTTGTGTATTGGAGAAGCAATCGTTGAGGCGACTGAACAGTAACACATGTTGAGTTTATAGGGTTTTCATCATTTCTCAAAATGTATTCGTGGTATGATAGTTGGTTGTATGAGGATGTGTTTGATATAGTTGGTTATCTGCTTTCGTTTGGTATCCATAAGCTCTTTCAAAACAGCTCACAGAATGATTTCTAAGGTATTTTGTGATGGACGGAGAAACCTTGCTGTATTCTGTCACTTATTATCGAGAACTTAGAAATTGTTCCATATCTGAGACTGTGCTAACAATTCAACATATTTTCCGTCAGAATACATTTCACCGGAATTTGGAAGCCGCATTAGTACAAATAATCCATATCAATCTTTGTAATGGTATATAACTCAGTCATTGAATGAGATGGTATACGTTTAACAGATATGTTCCCAATATTTCCACTTTCCAGTGCCTATGACCCCTATAGACCAGCCATGGAGAGCACAGTAATGGTATGTGGTCTTGGAGATCCTCCAGAATACACAGAACGTAATACGAAGTCTCCGGGTGTACAGCCGTTGCCTCGTACATATCGAATCGATTCCGAGGTAAGTTTGCTCGGAGTTGCAAAGGAAACCAGCATGCCCGATCTACCGTCAGCATGTCAAGCTGTCTCGAGCGGACATGGACGAGGTAACCCTCGCCACGTGGGCCTTACAAGAGAAGAACTGAATCGTCTCACTCAGGTCCGAAAACTGGAGCTCATGGAGGAAATGGAACGTCGAAAAAGGGGCGAAATTGTCATTCGGTTAGCGGACATCAAGGTAAAGTTTGAGTCTACTTCTGTCAGATTGCTACCTTACTTCTTGTCAGATCATTATCAAGGGAGGCAAAACAGCAGTCTAGACTTGTTAAAAACCCTCACAGGTGATCCAATTTAAGCAAGTTTATAGGTTGTAGTTTTAGGTTGTTGGATGTCAAATAGCTTCTCTTGTGTTAGTCGTTGCTGAAGATTTTTACAAGTCCTGCCAGCAGTCAGAAACAAATCTGCGGGTTATCACATAAGCAAACGTAAATGGTGAGTTAGACACAAAAAGCCGTTTGCTTAATATGTAGCAAATGACACAATGGTCAAAGTGCATTGAAGTTCAAAGCCTGATGGTGGCGAGAATGTGTAATACTGGTGAGCTTTGACAATAACGAGATTCGAGTCTAGTGTTTTCGGTATGTACTAACTGGGGAGTCTAACTGAATATAAAAGCTGTGGTGGTCATTCTGATTGGAACCAAGAGTTCTTTAGAACTCGCCAACGTTCCAGGCTTGTTAGTTTAAGGACAGCTCGGTGATCAGGTTGAATCAGCTGTGGTTAATTGTATATTTTATGAACAATCATGAGTTCGGAATAATCGGCCTCTGAGTAAGTAAGATGCTTGATAAACGATCAAACTCATTGTTTATCTAGTGCAACCAAACGGTTAGATAAAGTCAGTGGCCGTGATCTTGTCGTCTAGTGGATAAATGTTCGGACTACAATATGATGGGTATTCACGGGTGGTCCGTTCGATTCCTCAGGCGTACTCTGTGCTGATATACAGTAGGGTAAAAATAGTTGTCCACCACTTCGCTGGTAGTCACTGAAACCATTTGTCCACAACACTTCCTACTGACTTAAAATAAAAGTCTACAATGGCTGCTAATGTCTTCTGGAAGCATGTAGGGTAAACTGTTATTTAACCTTCTGCATGTTAATTAGGGCTAAGCATGTGATATTTGAACTGAACTACTGATATTGCTTGGTTCATTCATTCAATAGTGAAAGAAGGCAAGCGCGAGATGTTACCCCTATTTCCTTGCTTTGTTCTAGAAATAGAGGTATTAATATATATATATATATATATATATATATACGTAGGTTCATGTGGCAAACACAAATGAAACTGTTATTTTACTCTATTCATTCTCTTATAGCTCAACAATGACGTTTAGTTTAGCGTCTGTTGTGCGGTTCTTCTTTGTTGACAGAATCTGCGCGTCGGTACAATTCTAGTCGCATTAGAATTTAGACGTAATATTTGTTAATTTTTCTCTCCTTGATAAAACTACTGGTCAACCTCTTGGCTTTGTCTGCACGTATTATTCCGGTCCCCTAAGATAGCATGTGGAAGCCTCCGTAGATCTCTGGGGTTATTTGCCAAACACTCCTATGCTCATTTGCTCCTTTTGAAATGCTGGGATCATCTTTTCGTATTCAGTTAGTCCACCTCTTTTTGACGTAATGTGGACGATAAGAATGCGAAGTGAGGCGGTAAACAAGTGGCAACTAATTCAACTTTTTTCAGCAACCCATTCAACTTGCTAACTTTGTCTCCAAATACACAAGGCTGCTTAACCAAACCATTCTCAAGTTTTCATATTTCTGTCACCCTTTTCGGTCAGTCTAATGTGTTTAACAGAAATTTGCTCTAAGACCGATTAGATTTGGATAACCCTTTACCACTACACACACTGGTGAATCTCGTCTTTTCCGTCCTGTTGAACAGTCAGTGTATCATGTCAACACCGGATCTGGATGTTTAATGTACTTGTGTAAAGTTAACTGACGTACGGACAGTGTGGGCGGCACCTAGACGGAAATCGTACGGGCCATTTTTTCCCACGTTCAACATCACTGTCCATACGAACGATCTGTTTCTCAATTGCCAGGTATATAAAACAGGGTAGAGGTCAACAGCCAATGTGTGCCATAACAATTCAAGCTGTGCAAGTCATAGAGAATCTTATTTGGCAAAGCTGTCATCCTTCAGTCGTGTCCCAGATAACTAGTGTCCTGAGTAGACTTCGATCGACGCACTTGGCCAACAAGGCTTTACTTATGATGACATTCACTAACAGAGTACTGTTTGGTTTTCAAACCGTCAGCACTCAGGCGACTTACTGGAGTGCCCCAGTGTTATGACGGTTGGTCCAATGATTGACGGAATCAGGTAATCGTTCGCTTGTTGGGAAAAGGTGCAGATTTTCGACTATATTTTTCATCCGTCAAATGGCAATACCGATTTTCTCCTGGGTTATTTAGACTGCATTCTCCGAAGTTAGTCAATTACATTGGCGTTCATAACGAATATATAAAATCACGCATTGTGGGACCATATCTTTTAAGGGCATGGTTGTCAGAATTTCAGCTGGGAAATCTGAGTTTGGCTGTGTAAACCCAATGATAACTTCATTTACACTTTCGTCTGGCGCGCGGTACAACTTCGAAAATCTGTCTCGCAATACATGTTTGTTAACGTTTTTCTCTGCAGTTCATTTACTACGTCGAGCGCATCAGTAATACTCTGCTTATAGTCAATGCGTGGGACCCTAGGAAATCACAGGCCCAGGTCGTTAAGTAATACCGCAGTTATTTTTATCTCATGAGGCTCTGAAAAAACATTGTTTTCAGTAACACAGGTGATGGTTCCAACTAGTCCAAAAACACCTGTTGTTAACGGTCCTGAATAAACAGTTACGTCATTTATACTACATCACATTGAAAAATAAGCCGTTTCCCATGTCACCAGACCGCACGACCCATAGATCGATAACTTAGAAACACACTCAATCCTATGAGCTCAGACTCTTATGTACGGAAGATTTCACCGTGATGAAGTGTTTGCAACCTGAATACCAAGCTTAACGAACATCCGAAGGACAAAAACATGTTTAACATACGTGTTTAACGCGCTAGGCAGTCAGTTCTTAGACGGTTGCAACGCGTATCCAGGCCACTCAACGGAAATCAGTATGGTACTAAGTGAAAAAGATGTTTCATTGGCACTTTTGATTGATTCACGTCCGCTGGTTGTGTTCTGACTTGTCTCAGCCGACCCTGCTGTTGAAGCGTATTGTCTGTAATTGTTTGCAATTCTGAGCAGTCGGGTCATTTACTGAATACTACATGCGTGTTAGGCAGAAGTTATGTACCTCTATCTGGTTTACGAGCATTGTGTCTACCGTTGTTTTATCTACTTCATCGACCACTTAGTTATACTGACGGTAAGCTATGGCTTAACATTTAGCAAGATATATACCATCCAACAGAATTTGTTTTGAAAGACTGACGTGATTAGCAGCATGCTAGACTTGCCTATTCCGGAAACACCTCGATGGACATTAACGCTGCCTATGCGATGTTTCTATCATACACATGTAGAGCTGATGGGAGACAGAAAAATGCGGAACTGGATGATCGTCTTCAATGTAATCGTCCACTTTCGCAGATAAGGTTATTTTGTGTGAATCCCGCTGCAACGGAGTTACGATTGAGTGGTATTCGATAGGAAAATTGATAGGCCAGCAGAATATCCACTTGTCTTAATCAATCGTGTGCCTGCAGGTTATCGAGTAACTGTTTTGCGTGTTGATAGAACAGCTTAGCAAGTATTCAGCATATGTGATCTATTTTCATCAGTTCAATAATCTACTGCTGTTTATCAACGTGTCGCTCGTTATGAACCCGATTACACCTGTTCAATTAAACAGGTCCGTTTTACTTACAGTTGGCTTAATTACGCGTATTTGCTAATGGTCCACCGTCGAATTCTCTGAATCTTACCGCAAACCTTTAAAGCATTTACATGAACTAGTCTTTTTCATATTTATTCACAGGACTGGATTCGAGCCAATTTCGTGATTGTTTTCGTCTTGCTCATCAATGCCAGTTTGGCGTTTCTGTTTTTCAACCTACTCACTGGCTCATCATCCACAGAGCCGGATCATTCGCTCAGTCCCAGTCCACCGCGATTAGGATCCACGAGTACCCCAACTCCGGTGCAGTTGGCTAAGAAGCTGATCGGAAACGCACTCCGAAAGACCAAATCCGGTGGGAAGAGGAACGATCCTGGCAATTTCAGTTAGGACGTGGTATTTGAGAGAATTCCACAAATCCTCCCTTTGCTGCAGTTTTCAATTTTCTGAATATCAGTTATGCATTTCGGGGAATACTCAACCTAGTTTCTGTTACAATGGCGTTCGGATAGTATTCTATACCGATCGTTTGATGAAGAACCAGCAGCTCATTTGTACGCACGTCAGAGTGGAACTCCGTGTAAATTGTACACAAGTTCATTGAAATGCCTAGAGGTGAATATCTTTCTGCTTGCATTAAATCTGCAGGCCAACTTTGTTTTCTTAGGCACGCTTCTCTTATCCATTCCCCTGACATGTCTTCACTTTCAGTGTTCCCATATATATATATGCAATGGGGCTCGGGTATTCCAGTCCAGTTCACCAAATGTATTTGACCGATTGTAACGAAAAGCTCGATCCTTACTGGTACTGCGCGCTCCCGGTTTGATATGTGTTGCTCAAATGAGGTGTAAGCTAAGTAACAGAATATGTATGCATTTAAACTCATTACCGATTGCAGTCACTTAGATTGCCAGTTAAGCATTCATTCAACCAACCAACCAGTCAATCAATCAACCAATCAACCGGCCAAGCATTCAACAACAGAACAATCGATAAGGCTGTGGTATTCCTTTAGCGTCGTCAGTATCCTCATTGTATCCACCGTCCTTTCATCACTGGGTCGATTATGGTTCCATTCAAGTCACCATAAAATCTGAGGATATTCTTATGCGCAGTTGAGAATGAATCTATTTCTTTCGTCTTCACTCTATAGGCCTCTATTCTTCTCCATCGTTTTTCCCAAACTATCTTTCGTTTGTCCCAAGCATACAAAGTTCCGATGACCAAGGATCATCCGGGTAGTTTCCATGCTCCTTTAAATTAACCCACTGCAGCGACCACACTTCCCTTTTTGACCAAAACACAAATCACGCACATGCAGATGTACACACAGGCACACACACCAATCGAACCAAATGACAGCTCACTGTCCATTGCAAAATTCCCTAGAATTCCTGTGCTGTTGTTAGTTGTTTGAACCTTTATTTCCAAAACTTTTGATAATGTGTTTCTCACAGTACCCCTAAACCAACAAAGTTCAACGTGCAAGTTTCCTAGTTTCAAGACTACCACCTTCCCGACTTTGACTGTACTGGACGAGGATGTAACAAATAAAGGGTGCATATCGAATTCTCATCAGATATTCATATTCATTCTGGGAATTGGGAGATATGTTGAATTAAGTTTAAGGAACAAGATACCATCTGTTTAGCGTTGAAAATATTCATCACTGCAATCAACTCAGCTTCGGAAACAGTTGAGAGGGTAAGTGTGTTCAAAAAAGGGCAAACGGACTGGAAAAAGGTGGAAATAGTTACATGTGAGTAGTCAGGGGTTGGATTAATTACAAATTGAATACCATCCACATTTAATCTCAACCTTTGCCTTCAGATAGACTTTCCAACCACCTTGTTTCAAGAGAGGCACCAGTTTCCATTTGTGCTCTCGTTAGAGCTTGTTAGCAGTGACTGCCAGAAGGTATATTTGCATCCGTAGGTTGCTATCAAATGTGAAGAATGTTCAACCTGAAATGTGTCGGACTCTGTTGCAAACGGTTTAGAATGAATTCTAAGCAGATAGTACTATGGTTATCTACAGGAAGGAGTGTAAATGAACATAAATTACTGGAAAAAATGAAGATGACGGGGTGGCGTAGAAAGTATGTAACTGCATTCCAGGAAATATTCGACAAGCACACTTCACCATCACTAACGTCAAAAACAACTATACACCAGTGGAGTTACTATATACTTTACTGTCATGTAATCATGAGGAAAAAGACAAGCTGAGGAGAGGTAAAAAGGAAGGGGACCTCGTTATTAAAAGCAACAAAAACCTCTACTCGTCCACATAGACTTTAACTGGTTGGAGGTAATTTGCGAGGTCCGAATGAACGTAGTCTGATATGTGAATTTGATTACATTGCTTTGTTTTAAATGTTTAGAGCTCAAATGCTGCACTTAGAGACAGGACTCAAATGTCATTACTGTGGATGTCTAACTTGAGTTATCTTGCAGTATACTGTTAAAATCGATGCTCGGTGTTTCTTGACTGCTGCAACGCAGCCTCCGTCCTTCCTTTTGATGCTGGGTTACTTAAATCACAGGGTTTTTGAGTCCACGATTAACTGTCCTTTTTACTCATGAGAAATCGTTATTAAGCTTCTTTTCTTAGAGTTGATTTTCCCCAGCTTTCACCTTACCACTCGTACTCCAAAACGGGTACCCTGCCAATGTTCTTACTATTAATCTGGGGTTGTTCGAGAAAACCCATCGGTCCAGTTGACCAGCTAATAAATAAACCATTACAATCATTTCGTCAAAATGTATAGCTGTCGAGACCACATGCTATCACAACTCACAAGGTAGTTATGCTCATACACAAAAAACAACCACACGCTCACCCACAGTTGCTAATTAAGGCCATTTACATGGATCCGTTTGCAAAGTTTGCGGTACATTAAGAATGGTGTTCGTTTTAGTGGGGGACATCGTGAAGTAGTGCATATACTATGTTACATACTTTGGGGTCAAGACATTCTAAGTCCTGTAGACTCACTTTTCTCTACTTGCGCGGTTTTTGTAAGGCCTCTTTGTTTGGAGTTTGCTACCCTATACTGTCTCCATAACACTTGTGTTGATTTTGTACCTTAAACTCAGATCTGGTCAACCAGAACATAGTTGACAATAGCTGTGAAAACTCATCCAAACGCTCCCATGAACAGTGACTTGAAGGTTTGCAGTGAGGTAAACAAAGCATTTAAGGTCACCTACGCACACCAGCTAATCAACCCAAATAAGTACAACCGCGAAATCTGCGAAATGCCCTTGACGAACTCTGTTGAGTGAAAACCTCTAATGGGTAAAAGCGGATTACACATATTACTACAGATTATCCTGTATAAACCACTTTGGAAATGAGACAGAATGAAAAGTGTTTCCTGGAGGTTCAGATAAGAGCAGCTACCGAACACAGTTTGATCACAACTTCATACTGAATGATTAATGTTGTCAGCCAAGAATGCGGGCGGCGCAAGGGTTAATTATTCAGGAAAGCAACATGTGGGTTATGCATTTAAATATGACAAAAAACAAAAACACACCTGCGTACGGTACAGGGCCCTGACGGTCACATTTGCCACAGACGCCAATGCTCGCTATCCTCACGTATCAAGAACCATTTCATGCAATGTTACGCTCCGATGTTTCCTGTTGTATTTCTCCTGCATCTACTTTGACGTAAAGGTGTACTCTCTGACCCCACTACTGAATAGCAGTGCTGTGAGTAGTGTATTAAGATCACTGTTCCTCATTACATTGGTACTAGAGTCACGTGTTATAAACTGCAGCCCTCTTCTGGAATTCCTCACTGTGGAACTGGAGTTTTATCAAGTTACGTGGATTATGCCTGCCCTCGTTTAATGTTCTTATGTCGTTTTATTGAAGTGTTGCTTTAAACTTGCTATTGAAACTCACATATTAATAGTATTCACTAGGGCTGATAATTGGTAAGCAAAATAATCACATTTTTTCGATGTAAATGACAAGTGTAGAAGATTAGTGAACTACTCTCGATAGAGTTTCCATTCTATCCTGCTCATGGGTTCTCAGTTTATAAAGTATTTTGAAGATATAAATTCGGTGGATAGGTGGTTGCATTCTTACCAGGTTCAGCTTGTCGCAACTGTGGAGGTCAAAAACTGAAGCACAGGTGGTGTCGCAGGTAGTGCTGTTTGTGGCAAATGTTATCCGTGAATTTGATGGCGTACGAATATAAATACATGTATTCGTTTACAGTAATGATCCGCAACCATGACTATTGAGGTCACACTGTTGTCGATTCTAACAGGTCCCTACACAGTTGCTGATTATTAAATAAATGAGTGGGCCAAACAAACAAATGTCACGGATAAGAAGACTCAGGGTCATCATAAACAAATGCTTATCATTAATTGCGACACAACGACATACCTGAGGGTTTTTACGACCAACTCTGCAGATGTCTGGACCCACCTCCCACGCCTTGCAGGTGCACCTACCGGCTATGCTTAACGGGATGGCCTGAGTTTTGCAACCCATGACCACATTCTCGCCATTCACTTTGCGGTTTCGTCCAACTGTCAGCCAACGCACTGAACCATATACAGTGTTACAGAAACTGCGTCGTCGTGCCCAGTAAATGACCCATTTGGACTTTACCGTTTATTAATTTCAAATCTTTTGTGTTTCAGGAATTTTTGGATTTCTCAGATATGCTCCAACTGACTATCTCGTTGTTCACACAGTTAGGCTGTTTGACAAGGATCAACTGGTAGGGACAACGGTAACCAAATCCCGAAAGTCTATACGCATCGTCCACAGGAACAGGTCAGGTCTGGGATCAGGAGTACAAACCTGAATCCATACGTACATTACGAATCCCTCCATTTAACCTGCAATCAAACTTGTGCAACTCTGTAAGTGACGTATATTAGTTATTATCATAGGAACTTCGTCGGTAATATTACGAGTCCATGGAGTGATATAGCTCAAATAAATAAGGTGCTTGTCAGTATCAAGCAGTTTGCATGCTTAAACAAACATGAAGTAGAAAGACGAACAAAATCATGTTGTTCTTCTTTGCATTTTGACGGTGTAAACTACAAATGATACAGACGATTCATAACATTCAGTCAAGTCAAAATGGCTTATGTGTTGATTGTATTGGGATGTCACCCCACACACTCAATACTAATCGGCTACTGACATGACAGAAGCTTCAATCCGAGTCTGTTCACAATAGAACGTACCGTAACCATAGTGTCCTCCACCACGTAGGCAAAGAGGACCGGTAGTAGGTCGGACAACTCTGTCGAACGCCATTCGAAGTAGGAACCTATTTGAATAATTATGCTTGATCACGCACATTATACAGGTAGTGAGCATACAATAATTGTAAAAAGTGGACACATAACTGAGACTCTTCTGCAACCGAGACAACCTGTGAGGTTATGGTGGGCAACCTAATCAAAACGAGCTCGCAGTCTTATGAATATAAGTGCTGTTAGCCGTAACTAAGATTGTTGATGTTGCAGAATGGATAGGTGACAGCTGAACTTAAGACCAGGTTGATGCTCTTTCAATTCACACATGTGAATCTCGTTTACAGTTCAGAAGCTACCCCATTATAAGAACGCTGACTACAATGGAGGCATCAAGAACAAGGTGAATACCTTCGTGGCTGTGCCACGAACCGCAGGACATGTGTCCAGTAGAAACTTGTGGTCATTTCAAACAACGATCTATCACCACCTTTATTGAAAATAGCCGGAAAAAAACAAAATCTGACTCTGACGATTTATTACATTTTAATGATTTGAGCTCCAAAGCCATTTCAGTTTCCGACAGAGGACCGTCGGGAATCTCATCACTAGTTACTTTGTGTTTATCGTCTGCAGCTGACCGAGTTGCCATAGGATATTTAACTGTTCCTTAATATGTTCAGCATATTCGTCGTACAGCTAGGAAAGAGTGTATATTCCTGACTAATCTTTTCTAATAAAGTGTCAGTAACACCACATCGTCGGTCCGGAAGACCAACATTTCACCATTCCCATATAATGCTAGTATTTTATCTTTATCTTTAACTCGACCTGATAGATATCACTGATGTGTAGCACAGACTACTTATCCGTTTACGTTTCGGATTCCGGCGGAGTCAGGAGAGATCTGTCCATAGTTGATCAACTTCTGCTGTACGTAGACTACCTAGGGACTGACTTGTTGTAACAGGTTTTGGTAGCTGTTGACATTTCTGTCCTGTGTTCGTTGTGATCGCTCCACTACTGCGTCCTGGGCAGTTTGGTTATCATTACTATTTGACAGAGTTTTCGTAACCCTCGTCGCTTGTTTTCTAACTGAGCTGTCTAGGTTTGTAAGCAAATGGCTACATAAAACAAAGCGGTCACGACCGGCAGCGTGGTTTGTATCAGGTTTGTTACTTCAGTATAAACGGGAATCTTCCATAGATTGACGACACCGGTACTTGATGTCGATATGGCCAGCTCCGTCCGTGGTTCGGTTACACGCGCATTCTTCAGTTGGCCTAATGGTTTCTTTTGTGTTGAGATGCGGGGCTCCATTTACAGAGTTTGTGAGGTGTGTAGCCGCAACAGCAATCCCATTTCCGGAATAAGATGAACACGTTTTGATTTCAAAGCAACAGCAATTACAGTTATACTTGAGTGTTTAGTCGGTCGTAGATGATCAAGGGAAACATCAGGGAAAACCTTCTTGACGGGAAATGATGCCTCGTTTCTCGGAGTCTATATAGATGTGAAATACATACATCTTTTTGGTCCCTGTCGACAGATTTTGTTTGGAGTAGTTAATCTAACGATATACAAGCGATCATTTAACGGGGTCCAGCCGAACTTTAACTTGGAGGTAAGTACTATCTCAATTACGGTTTAACGGCGAGACTTGACGCTTTCATTACCAGAAACCCTGAAAGAGAACCACCGATCTAATACGACTTCCAATTACACCATAAGGTGTTTTGAGGACAGCATACGTAGAGTGTCAGATTCTGAACCGCATTCACCGGAAAAGCTTGCTGACCTATTTGTCGCAGATTGTATATAGTAAAAGCAACGTGTTTCATCAGCCCTGTTGACTTTGATAGATGGAAAGTAGAAACAAAGGAGGAAGAATACAAGAGTTAGTGGCCTGGTCTTTTAGAACAACCATAATTCCGGATGTTTTCCTGTCGTCCGCAGCAATGAAGGGTCTTGACTTGAGAAACCATGTCTGGATCCTCTTGCCCAACAATATGACCAGTGAGACAACATTATACAAGGTTTCCTCGGAGGACTCCTAGAGCCAATGCCAGTTGTTGGAAAATCACGAGGACCTTTATATTAGAACAATCATTCCGTAAGTTTTCTGTCTTAGCGAAAAAATAGCAGTGTTGCGAATAGAAACCTAGTTTTGCTATGTTCATAGGATACAATCTCAATACCTAGATGTCACCGCGCGGCCAGTAGTGTGACTTTTAACAATCTGAGAATAATTGTCTTGTATGTCACATCTGACGGGTGCCATGTTTTTCCATGATCCACTTTTCTAATGTTACTGTAGTTTTGGTTTGGCTGAAGCATTTACCATTTTTCAGACGATATTTCTGACGATTTGGCATGACATTTGGCTAACCATTCTAGGCCGAATGTGATACCGAAGCAGGCCTAACCTTTCCTTTTCGTTCGACATAACGATCAACCTTATGGACCACATTTAAATGGAAGGCTAGTGTGATTAGAACTTTGGTCCTACGCGGTAGGACGATATCGTTCTGTTCAGGTCGAAGCACTTCGACCATTCAGCAGTTGATCATGGCCGCTTTTGTCCGACGTAATAAAATTGAACAATTTTCGTAATCATTCGGATGCCCGATGTAATTATGCATACTTGTTGTAATGCCTCATCTGAAATCTGAGACCAGGCAAATCGATCACTATCTAGTGATTCAGACATTTACTTAATTTTTTCTCGAGTAGAATCTCGTAGGAGAACGCTATTTAATTTAGCTTTGTAGCCATAACTTCTAAGTCAGAGACTCTGAGTAACCACCTTCAGGTGACCCTGTTCGCTGATGTAGAAGACAGGGAAGTATCACAATTGACCGCTCTCCAGCCGTTGATATTGTACAGTCATTTCTAACTTGCTCTTTCTATTTTGCGTACTGTTTTTCACTTTTCGTACAAATTTGGGTGTCAGAAGTTTCCAAAACAAGAAAACCTTAAGGTTATACCGCTTTTAATTTTGCATTTTCCGATGCGTACGTTAACAAGCTGCTACCAAAACTACTCTCGAAAGTTTGAAACTTGCTGTACACAGCTCCCCCCAATACACGAATCGAAGATTCTGGCAAAGTTATTCGCCTGACTTTACTTTAGATAACTGTCAGTTCAACTGCTTCTCCCTCATGGTCTTTGGTAACATCGAAGTTGATTCTTGAAGCCAAAATGAAGTGATGGTCATCTTAAGATTCAAAGGAAAGCGATGCTCAGATGGATCCTAGTGAACCGTAGCTTATGTCCTTTGAGAAGTGACTTATCGGTTAAAAAGACTATTGGTGTAGATCACAAAACATTGTGTTCCCTATATGAGCGCACATTATGGCAAACATTTTTCACTTACCAACAAGAACGTGTTGTAAGACTCCTTAACGTCCTGATGAGAGATCGGACGCTCAAACAGTGTCGTGCTACAACGCGAGAGTACTCAACGAATGCTGAGAATGGATGCGCACTGTGAAGAAGTGCGCTCCGAATTTCTGTTGAGTTGCGACAAATTGTGACTTGTGTCACGTCAATGAACCTTATCACTATGCGTCACTCGATTCCACCTGACTCTAATTACGAAGGCGAACAATGAGTACTTAAAGGCAACTGGTCTAAAATGCTGGAGCAAAGAATGTTAGCCACATTTGGTCGGACGGTTGAAAAAGATAAAGCGCGGTAGTTCGGCTGGAAATAGCAAAATGCTATTTCCTTCCTGACTTCGGTGGTCATCTAGCTGGTTCAGGCAAGACCATACTTGACAAAATTGGTTCACTTACCACCAACCGCTTGCGCTGACTTGACTGGTGGGTTTACTACCATGAGAACCATTTGTACACTGTGGCCCGAATGACCGGTTATTTTTTCAGAAAGTTCTGCTTAGGGAGCACATGTGCCTGAAACTTGAAACATTGAAGCCTACAAAGGGTCTGTCACCTTCTCTTCTGAAAAGTAGCAGAAGGAGGTCGACACCGGTGCTGACATCCTCATTTTGTTTAACAGTTGCTAACGTGGAATTAACGAATTTTATGCGAGCCGCATACAGAAAAAGCAGGTGAACGAATCAGTGTATCAGGTTCAGCCGTTCGGGCGTTAATAAAGCAATCACCCAACCGGCAACGAGAACGATTGTATCGGTAATTTATCTAAACATAAAGCTAGTCGGTGTTTTTGGGAGTGACAGTGCCTCGTTACTCGCTGTTGGTTTTTGTTTACGACTACCTGGCAATATCTTGAAAAATCTGAGTGACCGGTAGCTGGGATGTTGGGAGATCGATGGTGCTTGAGTTTTCGAACATGCCACAGTCAGCTGGCCGTTTTTGATGTTGCACCTGATAGCCATGTGCTGATGTAAACACTGGGCTAATTTGTCATTACAGCTGCAACTGAGCTGGTATATTAAATAAGAGACAGGGTGATCAGTTGAGTGTTTATCACCGCTGTGACGAGTCAGCCCAACTAGTACTTGACAGAACGTGCAGTTAAACAGCAGGATAGCTATTCTGCAATGCAGATTTCAGCTTATGACTAACATTGTTAGCCAGACGGTCATTCTTGAATTGGATTTCTAAGGATAAACTCCATTTCTCTGCACTGCGGGTTGCCACTTCTAGTGCTATCTTCTTCCGACTCACCACAGTCCACCAGCGTAGTTCTAGTAATCCTTTCTGCTACATCCATCTGACCTGCTGTACATATCCTGTTGGCTGTTTGCAATGAAGTTTTCATTATTTCTTGTTTGCAGACATACGGTGCGATGTTATGCTCAAAACAATGAAGACCACATGAAATGGAAAACGGGCCACAGCATTTGGGATGACAAGTACTTGTGAATCTGTAGGGTAGATGTAGAGGCAAATACAGTGGGTGAACAAAACTTCACGCCGTTTCCAGTAGGGATTCTCAGTGTGTATTGTTGATTTATATTCTTTGTTAAATTAGACACTGTCCGCAACGAAAGGTGCTCACTACCCTTCGGACTCCGTTGACCTGATAGACCAGTTAAATATTATGAAGAACATATACTGTTGGAAGTAAGTAAATGACATAACTCGAAAGATCGAGTATTTTGTTTCAGAAGGTCCCATTTAAGAAGAGAGATTGGTTCTGAAGCTCGGTTTGTTAAAGTTTAGGGTCGCTTCAGACCTGGATCCCACAAGTGATCTCCAAAACTAATAGTGGAGAGAAGCTGATATCGAAGTTGACAAAAATCTTTCAGACCATCTTGGAGATTGAAAGGACATTATGTGAATGGTCCTTTGCATAGTAATTTTCTTTTTGAAAACTCGGACCCGAAGTTGGTGAGACAACCACAGTGGCACCGGTTCATTCATTGATGTGTCCGAGCTGCCTTAAGCTGCTTCGGGCCACCAAACCTAAAGACAGTCAGAGGTGCAGGAAAATACTCGGTTTAGACTTTAGAAGAACGTGTAGCGAACAAGCTTGTTTTCGGTGATTCATCATCAGGCTAAATACAACACATTTATATGGGTTAATCATGTGGGAAAATATACAGTAATCAATCGAACGGATTGCTGTCAGTTTCAGAAAGTTCACGCCGATTGTACAAATTATTGTTGGCTGTTACGATAGCGGTCATGATTACGTAATCTGTTCGGTCCGAACGTGGACATCTGGCCATGGAAGATTCAGTGTTTTGACGAAGCGTTTTTGAATACATAGTAGCGGAGAGAGCAAGCGGATTGCTATTGCTTCTGCGATTGCCAACGGGCGCTCCTTGACCCGTTTTGGTTGTAAACCATGAGCGCGATAGATAGGACGGAATGATTCATTGGGATCGATTGAGTGGTTGGATTCCATTAGGTGCGCAGCGACAGAAGACGAGCAAGATTTGGTCAAGCTCCGAGTTAGCCGCACTGAGTGATGCTCCCGAATGCGTCCAGACAATCGCTGTGTCGTGCGGCCTACACAGCTTGTTCTATAGGAACAAACAAAATGGTATACACAATAAGAGGCAGCATGAACAGGCAATATATCTTTCAACGGAGGGCGCAAAATCGATGTGGAGTTAAACTGAACACGTAGTTTCGCTGCAAAATAGGTCTTGTTTAGAGTTATGCTAAGTTTGTTGCTTATATTATCTGAGGCATTATCGCCCTTAAAAGGTAATCAAATATAAACAGACTTTTTTTCTACAATGTGCTGATTGTTAAACTATGTGTTATTTGACATATGCCTGTGAACACATTGTTCGGGGTAGCCATTTTCAACTAGTCAGAGGTGCAAAAAACAGAACTGCTGGGAGACCAAGTCAAGTATTTTACCTTGTGACGAATACTGCAGTATCAACATTCTCATAGCAACATATGGTCACAATCTTTTTAGATTTGAAAGACGTCTTCGAGTCGGCAGTACTTATCACCCCCTGAAACTTCTTCTTCATGAAGATGTTTAAAGTAATGTGCCAATATGTTACGAGCGTTTTATTCTCACTCAGTAAGTTAAGCTGACTGGATAGGTAACTGTCACGAATGTTCTGTACTTTCGGTGATCTTTGATTATAATAAAATAACAAAATTTAGTAATGACTGACCTTTCAGGGGATGCGTTGGTCATGCTGTTGAACTTTCTTCTAGTACAAACTGATGGACAAGAAGTAGGCGTATGATACTGTCTTGCCTTGCCCCTCTGTCAAAGATATGTAAACCATGCTGATGAGAATGAGCCACCAGGTTGTTCGATATGGGGTGCATTTTGCACCTCTAATGTGCGAGAGTTGCTTCAGAAATAACATCTTTTCACGTTCATCATTGCAGATAGTTCATTTGACCGACACCACTTAGCTAACTTATAGTACTACTGATAACGCTTCAAAACGACCAACGAAAGTTAGTGCTAAGTTGTCAAACTTGAAACCAAATCCGAAACGGGTCCGCAGTCGGTGTCTACTGTAAAGCAAAACAGAGCTGTATTTTTAAGGAAAGCTTAATTCCAGTGATCAGCGCTTTCGTTCGTCTTCATTATCTGATGGGTTGCATAAGTTTATCTAGTGACGTAACATTTGTCTTGCATACAAAGTGTTGATTTTTCGTCCAATTGTGGTATGGGAACCACTGAGAGTTGGGTGAAACTACGAAACATTCAAGCAGAGAAGTGTGGGCGAACTATGGAGACAATGAGAGTTCCGTTTTATAAAATAGGCGGGTATCGTCTGCCAGGTTGGAAACTTCGCGATTACTCATATCATGAGTTCGAAACGTTATCTGAGGGTGCAGTGTGCCACAATTAGTATTATTCCTGGGTCCACAAGATTTCTGGTTCTTCTGAGCAGACGTGGTTGAATCTGTTCTCATTCTAGTTTTATTTTACCACCATTTCTGATATCTGTTTTTGTGAAAACTTCCTAGGTCACTGGTAGTGTAAATCGGGGACCTGGTCAAGATAACGACAAATGAAGCATCTAGATACTGTGAATGAAACAAGTGAATTGTGTACAGTGGGAGCACATGCAAAAACCGCCGATGATGTTAATACACTAATCATAAGTATATGCCACATTAAAATGTGTTTAATGTTTCACTTTCCTATCGCGTAATAAGCAGCAGCATTAGCGGTGGTAGTAGTAGTTCATGACGATGCTGCCGCTCTACTGGACGTCACTATAGTAGACCATTAGTGAAGCCAGATTTCCTGGTCAGGCAAGGCTATGAATTACGGGACCGACTCTGAAAATGCCGCCATTCAGTCGGCCGTCCATAACACCATATGTGATGTAGACCTTATTTTTCATTCTTTTGTGATCACCTGTTTTCGTGGTATCATGCTTCCTCCTTCTTGCAAAGCGCTTCTTCATCTGGGACGGCCTTCCCTCGCAGCCACTGATTTGTGCTTACTGACTATCCTAGGCTCCTTGAAAACATATGACACGTTTATGCGGGGTGTTGTATTCGTTTTTGGGTGCAATCAACGGCTGGCCTTACAGGATGTGATAGTACTAAAGAGAACTCTTGACTTAGTAGAAGTACAAACTATATTGTCTTACATATGTATGTACATATATATGAGCATATACAACAGGGGGCACCAGGCGTTAATTGTCGTTGCCTTCTGACCGTTGTCTCAATATAACGAACATTTCCCCGTCCCGATGACTGACCAGTGACTGTGATAGCACTTTTGTGTCTTGAACAGCTTTTGATTTTAGGAGATTATTTTTTCTATCTTTCCTCTTTGCCAACATATACAAGTAATTTTCATCTGACGACTGAGTTCTTAACGTTTGCTGCTCTCATTCCAATTGTTCAGCGTTGTTATCCACGAAGTGCCCTAAGTTTGATTAACAGTTTGGTTTGAATTCTCTTGTTCACAATCTTGTTGTTTAATATTCTCGGTGTTAGCGTTTGTCCTTACTTCAGATGAGGCTGAGTAAGTTGCTGTTCAAAGTAAACAACAATAATAACAGTTGCAACAGCAGTACCAGTAACCATATTGAAACCGGCCTTATTATGAGTAATCAAACAGTAGACCTAATCAACATATTCAGAGTTTAACTGCTTTTGATAGTTAGAGGTTAGCCACTGTTATGGATATGGTAGCGGGATTGCTGACACCAATGCGCACTTCCAGTGGTATATCTTCACTCCCCCCACTAGACGTAAGTATGCGTACTTCTTGAAGACATGACAACTAGCCAATCTGACGACGATACACAATAAAAATGTAGAATCAACGAAACAAATGGTCTGACTCTTGAGGATCATTCAAGCGACAGCAGATCATGTACACAACGTGGGTTTGTTAGCCGCAAACGTTTGGTATCAGAGAGTTTGAAAAGTTTGCCACCAACCAACATGCAATCATGGGATAACATCAGCCGGTTTATCTTCTTCGTTTACCTTAGACACTTCCGAATTAATCGGTTAATGAATAATGAACACAAATAGTATGAACTATGGTTCAGCCATACAGTTCAACTTTAGAACCCTGAAGAACTACAACTGAAGCGCAGTCAGAAGCGTGGAAACTAAAATGTTCATCCCGATGACGATAATCAATCGTAAACTACCGCTACCTACACTGAAGAAACAACCGAACTGTCATGCCTATTGTTCGACTGAAATAGAGCTTTTGAGCTTCACCCCCTCAATCTTGGACCAACTTACAAGCTGGACACGGAAGTGCTCTGGTCCATTTACGTCTGCTGATGACCGGCTTAAAAATATATTCACGAGATTAATAGCTTATATCAATCAAATTTCCCAGTAAGTGCGAAATAGGGCACTTATTGTAGAACAAATTTCAGTCAGAAGTCGACATGCAAGACCTTAGGAGACGATTATTCATGGCTGACTGCCTGAATACTACCGCGAAGCATTTGTGTTGAACGTGAGGTAAGGGGGTGCCAGAATTTGGACACATGTTCAAAACAAGAGTATACCGACTTCAACTGTGCTAAATCCACTTTCGCACATCGAATTTCGCATCATTTTCTGACTTCGCCTATGTGTCTGCAATGCTGTCTGACATCTGTACATCATCAAGTTCTAAAACAGCTGCGAGAAATGAAAGATGTGGTTTTCTTAAAAGCAGGCAAAGATTCCGGTACAGTTATCATGAACAAGGTTGATTATGAGTCCACAGTGGAAGATGTCCTAGCAGACATACGAGGAATTTACACAGACAGTATGAAGCAGATCTCAAGAAAGCTGTCAGTCTTACTACTGCATGAGGACATCTCTGGATTGCAATACAGACAGATGAAGTCAACCGGAACCCACACACCACAGTTATGCGGTACCCAAAAACACAAATGTGGTCTGTCGTGAAGGCCACTCCTGTGCATGGAGATTTTACCGTACCACAAACTGGCCAGATGGCTTGTTGACATTCTCCATCCCACCCATCAAATGTTTACGCCCCAATGCATAAAAGATTCCTTTGAAATGGCACAAAATTTGCTGAACATAACAGTGAGTTCACATAAGATGTATTCTATCGATGTTGGCGGCTTATTTATAAACGGTCCCCTTCGAGAAACAGTTGACGTTTTATGCGATTTTGTTTCCTATCAAAATGTACCTCTCTGTTTCCTAGTTGATTATCTCAAAAAAACTTTTAATGTTATGTACAGCGATTATCCTTTTTGATTTTGCAGGATCATCCTATAAGCAAGTTGATGGTGTAGCATTGGGTAGTCCATTGGCCTCAACACTTGTAGACATACTTTTAGGAATGAGTGAATTTAAATTATTTGATGCTATAGACGGTGCCAACCTTCATAAGCGATATGTAGATGATATTTTGATTTTTAGCACCAATATTAATTTCGTTACACTTTTAAACCTTTTTAATTCTGCTCATCCTAATCTTTCTGTTTCTCATGAAGAGGAAACAAACGACAGTTTATCTTTTCTAGACACTTCACTCACTAAAAGACAGGATGGCTCACTATAACGCTCAGTACACCGCAAGGCTACTTGGAGCGGTCAGTATTTGCAGTTTTCTACTTTTGCACCAATCACTTATAAACGAGGTCTGGTGAGAACCCCGTTTCATAGAGCCCGGGAGATATGAACCGATGATTGCTTGCAAGGAAAGGAGGAATGGTTCACAGCCAGAAAAGACTGATCAAGACTGCCGTGCGTACGGTCCCTAAGAAGCAGGACTTTTTGAACCTTTCTTCCAAAAGTGATCACATCACAGCTGATGCAAGTCAAAAAATACAGTCTGCCCTAACTCCTACGTACATGGCGGCTGAATTGCGGTTGTTACTCACAACTAGGAGTGTCGTCCAGCTTATTTATAACGGTTATCCACTGAAATGTTATGTCTCATATGTAATCGGTCAGTTCACTTGCAGTTGCGGTGACGTCAATATCGGCAGAACAGGTCGGTGCCTGCGACAAATAATGACTGAACATGTGCTTAAGTGGTTGGTGCGCGCCACGACGCAACAGGCAATGGCCACAGAACGAGTGAGACCAAATCCGACTTCATACATGATAAGACACATCTTAGAAACAGGTCACATTGTTAACCCAACCAACTCGTTCTGAATATTTTGTGTAATTGGAACATGAAATTGTTTGCAGGAGTCTGGCAAACTCTAGGGAATAACAGTGATTGATTCTTGGAGATCTCATGATCAGGGGGTTCATTAATGTTTCGCTCAGAGACTATTTATCCATGTGACAGGCCATTACTAGTAGCGTCAATACTGCGGAGAAATGTGAACTTTCATCAAATTGCTGCGACTCTAGACTGACTGCCACTAAGTCAATATCTCGAGTGAACAAATTTTTACTACAAGTGTAACAAGTTAATCATTGTGTTAGGTTTTCACTTTTTTATTGGTCGAAGTTTCAAAGTTAGACTCTAAAGTCAGATCTGTTAAGTAGTTATTTTGATAACCCTTGTTTCAAAGTTGTGTGTCCTTTCTGCACCTATCGAAGTCCCGAATTTCCGTCATCTTTGTTGATGGGATGAAGATAGTATTGATTTCAAGCAGGGGTAATATCAGTCAACCCGTTGACACGTTATAGGGCATTACATTCATCAAATCAATATAACGTCCTGGGAGCTGACGTCTAATTGAGAACATTTACAATAATCATAGGCAGTTAACTTTTATGGTTTAAAACCATTGAACCTGTAATTGGGACACAGGTCCGTTGGTCATACAGAGTCTATCGGTTACGTACGTTAGTAAGAAAATACTCTTATCTACTTTTCTAATTCATTCTGCCCAAGTATACTAAACACTACATATTGTCAATAACTTCCTTGGGTTTTTATATTAACCGCGAAGCCGCTTCAGTTCTTCTCACTTGTCAAATACATTTCAATTAGATTTCTTGTAACCACGCCGTGGAAGCAGCTTCAACTCCTTCATAATTTCATTCTGAGACATACTCCCTGAAACACACTAATAACAGGTTTTTCCTCCAGTAATGCAACTGATGCACAAATCTCCATTTGGTTTTTGTAGTCACCGAAAAAAAGAATCGGGTGATGATTATCCTATGCTTAAAATGGTAGTTAATGAGACAGTAGCTTTTCGAACTTATTACTACATGACAAAAAGATAACAGACACCGTGTTTATTGGTGCAGTACTTAACTAGCAACATTTATGTGTTATTAAAAATTGTGTTCGTACACCACTGAGGGATAGACCGTAACGGATACTGGCATCGTGTTAAAAGGTTTTCTGAATCTATTGATATAGCATATTTGATTTTTAAACTGCTACGTAAAATGTCGCCAACCGGCAATCCCAGATGTCACCTGATTCGAAAATGAATAACGTAAACGTATGACTGCCAGACATTCACGGATGAGGATTTACCGAACGTTAGTGGAGCCAGTTTTGAGCTACACGTTAACCATAATTAGTGCTCAGAGTTCACGGATAACGAACGAATAGGAATGAGCATATTATTTTCTAGTGAATAGTCAAAGATTTGATTAATCTTAAGTTGAACATCACTGACATTCGATCGCAGCCGAATGCGCGAGCAGTGATCAAATGTGAGCAATGTTCAACTTAAAATCTGTTTTATTCTTTCCGAAAATACTGCTTGCGGATTGTGTGCACAATCCAGCATCTTAAAATATGGATTTCAGTTGGTTGATCCATGAACGACTTATGGTCAATCAGTACAGCGTGAACACAAACTGATCGTTAGTTATGGGAAACTTAGCACACCAACGAAATATCCTTGCGCATGAAACTGTGGATTAAATTTTTGAACGGTAATCTCTCTGACTGTTGTTTGGTGACCTAGATGGAATGGTATCTGTCGGCTTAACGGAACGTCGTAAACCACGCGGAACGGCTCAGATCGGCTAAGTGACAGATGAAAGCACTTGCTAGTGAGTTTATTATCCCTTGTCACAACCAGGCAGTGTGATTCTGTTTTCTCTTTTTGAACTATTGTCTATTTTCAGAAGAGGCTGGCTGGAAGATTTGTCTGAATGCAAAAGATGAAAGCAAATGTGAAATTGCCTCGTCGGATGTCCAGTTCATTCGGCTATACAACACTTGACAAATGGGTTTAAGTGCGTGCTGTGGGCGTGGAAAGACAATGTGTTCATCATACGAAGAGGAATAAGTCGGTAATTATCAAACCAAAAGTCCTCTGAAACACAATGTACAACATTCAAATAGGCGGCTCTGCTTGTATGAGAGAAACTGGTAGAAATGGCCTTCATCTTCCCTCTGGATATTTGGCATACCACTGTAGTCGGCTGTGTCTGGATGGACGTTTTCTTAAATTATTCTGGAAAAATACTTTGACTAAAGTAATTTTAATTACTTGAACTGATTTTTCTCAATTTGTCACCCGGATAACCGGTCATTCTTGAACGTGTTCCTTGGTATAATCGATTGATTGGCGATATTTCCTTTTTACGTAATTCTTACTGCATCAACACGGGTGGCATGCGGTGGCCGTATACTGTTTTTTCGAAACTTAAGATACCAGTGTATCTCTATTCAGCCGTTCTGTTTATGATATCAAGATGACTTAGGTTCCGAATACAGCCCTCTTAGATGCGGATAACGCCGCCAGCATTCCGCTTCTGCTAGTTATACCAGCCTGAAGCAAACAGCATCACAAATTTGGCTCATCGGTTGGCTAAGTTGACCGAATCGATCAGTGTGTACGATTTGGGAGTTGGCTTTCAGACGGCCATTTACGTAGATCGCTGAAATGCCGAAAGCAAGCTTCTGTTCAGCTGACCCGACGTTAGTGCTTACCAACACATCATCCCATGAAACAGCCGTTAATTCATGTCCTGTTTTAAACAGCAAATTCTCTTGTCGACCCCAATGACCGAATGCAAATCGCGGTTGCTCGTCGTGAGTTTTAACTTTCAACTATTTGCTTTTCAAGTGTACAGAGTTATGACGTCAGTCTAGGTGATCCGCTTGTGACGAATTTCTTTATAGGTAACTTAGGGTGCACATGAGTTTGAAGCCATTTAATGACAGTGTTGAACAGACGATATTTGTATACCATCTAAGCCAATTTTGAGGGCGCGTGTTATTCAGAAATACCACTTGTGCAGGTGCTTCAGTCTTGTCAAAACCTGAAGCTACTTATTAGGGGCGAAATGAATGACCACCTTCAATTCTTCGCCGTTCTTAGAACACATGATAGGTGTCGCAATGGGAGGATCGATAAACAGGACGCCCATATAGACACATCACTTGAACTTGGAAACTTTCTTCTCAGTGCAGTGTGGAAGTCTACCAAGAATACATTTTTGCACAGCAGGAAGATTAATCACTGAAAACAATCTTCCACTAGAAATAAACACACTACCTAGCGCTTTGTAGACTAACAAGCAGTCTCCGCAATACTACGGCACTCCAGAAATTCAGATAAAACCGATACAGAAGGCGATGTACTCAGAACTCCTGCTTCTTCTTGACCATAGACCAACAATATCAAAGTGGTTAACGGCTGTTGTATTCAAAATCCACATTGCCTTAAAATTATGTTTGATACATCGAACCCAAACCTACCAATTGTAACATGCAAGCCGGCCGTTTACACGTGCACTGTCCGACACACCTGCGGACCAAATGTGGGGCAACGTGGAGACACCAGGGGACAGCGTTCTTCCGAAGTAGGGGTTCCAACAAGTCCTGTAAAGGGAAACAACAAGAAACAAACATGAGCCAAAGGCCCAGTAAGCCATGCACACGACTTACACAAACGATAACTAGAACGGCGTCGACGACACAGCAGCACGCCCCGATAAACAATACAAATTCAATCTGTGCGCGCTTGCTGGTTTTGACCGCACGTTACACAATGTGTCTTTTGTATCCCACTGTTTACAGAAATACTTGTGTAGTTGCAATATGTACTACGCAGGAAATAAAAATGAACAATAAGCTGGTCGTATCAAACAGCAATTACTCAACAGGTTGTGAACAATGAAAGAAACATTAGTTGCCTGCAAGGGAGTTGACAAATGACACTCGACAGTCTTGCTGACCAAATGCTTTTTCCAAAAATGACAAAGAATCGATAGTTAGGGAACATTCCCCAAGACTTTTCGGAGCAATGGGAAACGCATCATTGAATTTGCTGGAACCAAGGCGGTTAGAGGACACAATGTCCCATATGTGTTTCAGAATAACTCACGTTGGCGCCACTTTTATCTTGGCAGTCATTATATTAATGTACTCTGTTTAATCCCTTAAACCATGGCTTCTACCTGCGAGAACTTTGTCACCAAAGTTAAAGTCACTTATACGCGGATATTTTATCGGAGCATATAAATATTAGTCCGGAGGTACGACTACTTATTATCCTATTTGGGTCAGTTAAGAGCGTTGAATTTACCAGATAATACGGGGTTATTCTTTCTTCTAATCTATACCAAAGCTTCTGTGTGGAAGATGTTTAACATAATTTCACTTAGAAAGATAAACAAGTCTAGGACTACTATTGCCTTCAGCGTGCTCAAGATCTACAGTGCAATATATACTACAGCAATGGCGGCTGGCAAAGACTCCCTGGGTGTGATCGTTCTAGATGTTTGCCTGCCATAAATAGCTTTTGGAGATACACTTAACTGGGAAAAAATTACTAATTGTTCACGTAAAGGAACTAAGCGAATGATATAGGTTGACATTTGAACCTTCAACACACAACAGCCTAATAGCACTGGGTGGTTTACACACGCAGAGGAAAGAATACTAAGTACGCAGATACAAATAAAATAACTAGCGTGCTTTGTCACTCGAATAAAGAAACAATCCGCTTGGATCTATCAAAAGAATTCATTTCAAAAGGTGCCCGTTGCACAAAGTCAGCTGCGCTGAACCCTATTATGAATATGAACACTGCTGTAAATGAGACAGTAGGTTGATCTTTGTTACAACCTATCCGTTGAGCCTAAATTAGTGGGTACTGAACTAACGAACGAAACTTATACAAATTAACTTAGGGGTCACCTAGGTATTTGACACAGAAGTTACCGTTGTATATATCTCTCTCTGCCATGGTTGAAAATTTGTAGCTGTTATGTTCAGGCAGCATCTCTCTGGGCGACTTCCTGTTTCTGTTCATACGTATAACGTTGTTTAACATGCGGTATTGTTTACAACTTCCATGGTAACTGCAGACTTGAATATATCTGTCGCCATTCCTCCCTGCAAAGTCTGATGCGGTCAGATGCAAAATTTTTAAACTGGATCGATCCGTGTTGCCATGTATGCAGGCGCCCTTGGCATGTTTACTATTAGGGTTGGTCAAATCGCTCATGCGCACCGCCGGTCCTGTTCTGTTAAGTCCAACATCAAACCAAGGGGATACACCTCTGTGATTTACTCGAGGAAGAACCTCATTGTATTATCATAGTATTTAGAGTGGCACGAGTGTGCTGACTGAGGGGAGCAGAAACGCTTAATAGTGGGCAAGTTATTTGTATTTCAGGTCAGCTTCAGTAAGGTATTAAGTACAGACTAGTTTTGTGGAGCATAATGGAGAACTTTTGACGTTCGTTCTCTGAATTAAACAGTGCTAGGTGCACCGAAATATTAATTTAACACCAGAGTCAACTAAAACTGAGATCCGTGCGAACAGTGTTTTTATCTCCTATGCGGATTGTTGATGACATATTAGAAAGACTTGATATGTTGTTAGCCGATAATCCGGCTTTTTACTGATGTACAGCGACAATAAAGAACTTGCATTCAAGGGTCTCTGTGAAATTCATCCTTTTTGATCTACTCTCGAGAAGCAAGACTAGTTTGGGTTACTGTGTAATAAATACAAACCTCCGAAAATGGATTGGTAGGCTTTGGCTCTTTTTGACCGTTCTTTAGATGATTTTCTTCAGGAAGGTCTTCGGAACATGTCTAACCAGTGAAACTGTTCGTTCACTTTCACATCTGGGACAGTTAATGAGGACAGACTGATCCCATTGAACACTTTTGCATTGCAAAGTCGACCAGTTTTGGGGAAAAAGACAAACCAATTCTCTTGTAGTTATATTAATTCGACATGCTGCTGGTAACTGTTCGTAAGTATTGTTCATCTGGCCGTCCAGTGCTGATAACAGTTCGACTTGAGTTCGGATGATGTCACTTTACCATCCAACTTAATGCCCGGAGAGATATTCTTCGATTTTCACCGGTAGATGCAACGTGTACCTTCAGAGTTGAGAATGACTTGCGGAATTCTATGTTTTCCTCCTAAACCGGGTGATCTGCAGACAGAGAATTCGAAGACCCTGTAACAAAAGGTTAATACTTTCAGAATTTTACCGTTACTTCTGTCTTCTTTAAACCCAGCACTGGTTTTTAATCGAAGTGTTAGCATTTAACATTTATAAGAATAACTGTATATTAATTATAAGCTTACTCTTATGAGCGCACTGCATTTGCCCAAAAAACGCAGCACACACAGTCCAAATGATGTTAAAGCTACAAAAAGACAACTATGCAAGCGTACGTCTTTCTGGAAAATCTCAAAAATCACTGTAAACCTGTCGTGGCAAATCTATAATACAAGGTGTAGTAGAAGTGGTCATGGTTACAAGGTGACATGGTAAGTCAAAGCGGGTTAGATATGTTTCCGTTGGGGCAAAATGTAAAGCGACGGACAAACTCTAAGATTGAAGTTCTCCATTTGATGGAACATGAGTCTACGGAGTCAAATCAATCTGTCCGCAACTTCAGGCGCTTCCCATTCTTACAGGTAAACGTCGTAAATAGGACGACTGCTAGGTTTTTCCAGCCGAAATAAAAGGAGAATCTATCGTCTGGATTTCACTACTTTGGAAACAAAACACAAGCTGGAACTTAAGGTAATATGCTTTGCAACAATGATCACGATACGGATTGCAAGCGATGATAAATTCAGTTTGTTTCGAGCACAACCACGTCCAGAGATTTTCAGTTTCGACAGAGTAGTACGTCTTGTGGATAAAGTGGAAGGTTTTGCACCGGAGGGCCTGATGCACACCGAATATATTAGTTCGTTCTTCAGAAACAGACCATATGTTTGACTACAGAACTTAACGGAAAACTGTCAGTGATGAATCTGAGTTCATTCACTGTTCATTCGTTTTGGGCATCGGTAAACTGACAACACTGAATCACATACAAGAGTAGATGTAAACATCATGAAGAGGATTTTGTTCACACTTATTTTGTCGTATATTGACAAAGCTCCCTAGCAAATGTCACTCACGTCATAGAAATGTAACCACTGTATTAGAAATCATTTGTATCGGACTCGTTAACCTGTGATTATGAAAACCTTATCAAAAAGCATGTCTGGTACCAGTCAGTGTATTTAATAACGCCCGCGACTCCCCAAAAATAGATTGGATAGCTGCATCCTATGAGGTAGCCTGAAATTAACAGATCAAACCAAGACAATAAGTCTAAGAAATGACCCTAAAATTTTCTTGAGTGATGACCCACCGAATGTGACTTGATGACCATAAATCGAACGATCCAGCAATTCACTAATATCCGTATTCAGCCGAACGTTCCAGTTGACCAACCGTGAAAAGAAGCACTAGACTCCAGCCCCGCTCTTATTAGAGCCCATCGGTAGTACATGTCCTAGCCTGGGTCAAAATTTCTATTTCGGCTGTCATGCTTGTGAGACTAACGTATGAAACACAACGTTTGAGGGGAATGGTTCACTAGCAAGATTATTTTGACAGCTTTCTTGAACTAACTTTTTATATTTGTTCCCCTCCGTTTTTTTGGCACAATTTTGGTAAGAAAAAGTTCGCAGCAGCTTGCTCACTTTACGTTTTTATTTAGCAAAATTGTTTCAAACAGTTTAGCTGTATTTTTTCCTTCAAAATATTAGTCGCATTGTCTAGCTGCTGATAAATAAACGTTAGATACTGCTACTTCAGTGAAATGAACGTGGTTGCTTTGCTAGGAAGATGGCAACAACGTGCATTTATATAGCGCTATACTACAAAGAAGGAATGAACTCACGTAACGGTAGATGTGTTTTCAAATTTTGCACTTCTGTCTAAGTCATTCTATAATTAGGATAAAAGTCGAATATTCAGCAACAATGCCACAAGACCCTCAAGGTATAAAAGAAGATAATACTCAGTTGTTGATTTACCGTTCGATTGTGTTAGGGAATTCGACTTGCACTCAGAAAAGTTCAGTACTTTGAGTTATTTAAATAGATCCCCACCTGCATAATTTGCGTCTGCTTGCCCCGTATTATTCCAGTAGCATCGTCTTCAAATCCAAAAGCGCTTCGTCGAAAGGATGAAACGCATACTAATCCCAAAAATGTTCGATGAGTTTGATCCACAAGCCTCTTTTTGTAAATGACACTGAAAGGTAATTATGACAGATTTCGCCTGTCTGTTTCCGGTGCCACAACAGGCCCGGCTAAATTTCCTGGTCGGCGTTGGTTCGTTGAAGTGTCCGTACTGGTGTTTCGAAGTCTAAAAAATAGACCACTTGTAGAAATTGTTTCAAAAAGCGACATCACTGTCTAATCAGTTCCTCTCAGGTACACGCAAACATTTGCCTTTTCTAGTCGTCAGGCGCATTTCGACAACAGGTCACCGGATTCAAATCAATCAATTTTTCATACTCACGTTAATTTGAACTAAACAGACTTCCTGCTTTCGATTAGGCCGGTGGCGAGGAATGCATTATATGTACAGAAACAGCTATTCAAAACTGCTATTTGCCGGCAAAATTGCTATTTGGAACTCAGCTTATGAGAAAATACTGTCGATAAAAACTTGTACGCAAGACATCTGGTTATATGTTGGTACTTTTCCGTCTCGCCTGTTTGCTGGTTAACCGCGTTTCAACTTTATTTTTCTTTTTCAGCAGATGTTTAACCAAACCAACGTGGCAATTCTAAACTTTCTGCTGCGTATTCAATAGTTTTGTGTTTACACTCTTTCAGAATGACTGGGTGAGAGAAAGACCAGGTCGGGGGGGGGTCTTCCACTTACACACACATACTTGTTTGTTTCACAACAGTTCTAACTTACTACCCATACTACCATATTCAAAATCTGCACCGGTATTCTAACAAAGCTTTGAATTGGATGATAAACAGAATGTTCTGTATAAAACACAAGGTTTCGCTTTGAGTTAGCTTGCAGGAAGCCTGTTATATGGCAAAGTTAGGAAAGCCTGAACTGTCTTATAAACTTATTCCAGAGTAGTTTTAAACGATCTTCCAAACCTGTTTGCCCAGTGCTGATCCAAAACACCCACCAAAGCTGTTTTGTCACAAGCTTCCATGGTGAGCATTTTTGGAGGAGTTAACCTGTATCATTATATAATGAAAAGTTTTCGTGCATGATTTGGTACTTACTGCGTATTGAGTATATTCCATATAGTGCGAGAACCAGCATTCTGTTATTTTTCTGTCCTTATCTGTATACTGTATATAACTGACATGCTTTACGTTCGCGGCTGATGAGAGTAAATGAAATATTACCATACCGCAATATATGTCTCTTTTCTGCTCTGATGAATTGGTTAAAGGGAACTCAGTGTTTCAATGAGAAACACTTAAAATTCACTTACTGTGTTGGCATTTTCCACTTCACAATATATCTCCAAACGGCTGAATGTGAAGAGGGTGGTATTTTTTTCCTTTATTCAATGAACGAAAAATTGTCAAAACAAAGCTCTTAGAAAGCTTCGGCTCATAAAAGGTTTGAGACATAATTCTGTTATATCTTTGAACCGCCTGGGTGTATAATTTCAACTGATGTTTTCACCGACTTGTCAAAATTTTCAGTAACTGCAAAGGTTGTCAACAAAGTTTATTATTTGCATGACATCCATGGGGATGTTGAGTAATGGAAACCCGTAAGCCTGTAGAGAAAGCTTACTTCGGTGTGTACCGAGCCAATACACAAATACCACGAAATTATTAAGTAGTAAGAAATTCTAGGCGATGTAAACCAAACATCACTTAAAACTGATTGCAATTTTCGAACCTAAAGTAAAATTGTTTCCAAACCACTTTTGAACAACATTTTCAACCCTGCACTCTGTTCTTGTTAAACCCTGTCTCTGGTGACGTTTCAAGAAATCAACCACGTTAACCACTATACCATTGACTTCAAGGTAGACAAGACAGAACTTCCACGTGGAAAATGTTAACCATATTCGTTTGCTAACTGATCTCAGATTGCTCTGTTGCTTCAAACGGAAGCACCGTGATTAAGACTCCTCATCATTTTGAAGTCCGAAATTTCTGAACGAGATATGTCTCCGCTACAGGCGATCGGATCATCTGAGTATTACACACGACCAAAAGTAGGTGAGAGTTGGAATGTGATATTTGGTCGCAACCAATACGAAGTCATTGGCAAGGTAACCAGTACGGTTGCCCTGTAGAAAGTTACTTGGAATTCAAATTAGGTTCTTTACAGTTTTATTATCTGTTAACGATATATAAAACGGGCACAGCTTAAACATTATGTCTCTTTTTGAATGGGGTCGGCTAATATATCCTTTTGAAGCATAAGGTGCAATCACTTGCGAGCCCTATTCATTTCGCTGGGAATTTTATCACGGTGGCTTTCTTTGACAGCTCACCAACTCAGGTTTGACTTAGTCACCCACAAAATCCCCAGGATAATTTTCGGAGGATTGTGTTGGTCAAGAGTTAGATTCAACCAAGTCCGTCGCATTGTTGCTGTCTTTGTGCCTTGTACGCAAATAGCAAAACCCTTTGCAATTTGCCTGATTATGAAAATAAACCTTAGATTGAGCTCTTAACTGAATAACCTCATTAGTGAAATTTGATTTGAATAGTGGAAACTACAGCGGTCACGCAATTTTGTTTTGTTTGATGGCAGGTTAATTGACACGTTCGGGATGAAGCAAGTGGCCAAATGCTGTGTGTCTACAAAATAAGAGATCTTTTGAACGCGTTTATTCTTTCAGTCAAAACGTGCGTTGTTATTGAACATTGTCTTGAGAGGTCATATGCTTCTAAAAGTTATTTGTCATTTTTGGGACAAGTTTTTAAAGTATTCCGAGGTTCTTATAAACTAGTCCATCGCTTTCATAACAACCATTAATTTTCAATGAAACCCAAGTGTGAAAACCAGGGCTTCGGGCGGATTGGAATCACCGACAGAAACATGATGCACGAAGACGGCAAGCATTCTGCCAGCTAAGCTACGCAGCCAAACCATGAACTCGGTTACCCACCCGTCCAACCGTTTCATATGGAATCCATCAAATCAGCTAACAGAGTGCTTACCGATTTTGGGTATGGTGTTTTGTCACTGGCTGGAATCCGGTCAGAGCCTTGATTTTTTACACTCAGATATCATCGGAAATCATAAATCTGCCAAACTACTTATTGGCAGTACAACCATTAATCGGTTTTACTAGCAAATTACTGAAAAGGCGACCAAACCTCGTGGTGTCTCTTGATTCAAATTAAAGCGTTTCGTTTGCCGCGTGCAGCTTCAGTTGACTGATCCGAACCGGGAGGAAGAGTGGGTAATTTAGTTGCAAATGAGTTATAACCAATGGATTCGGAAGTTTATGCTTCCGTTCCAGGTTAGTAAGTTGGTATGCACATATTGTGCAATAATTTCAGTCTGCATACCCGTTTAAAACTACGATATACACCACTGATTCATCATGAAAATGATTGGCGCGTTAATGATGAATCCTCAATCTGGTGTGCGTTTGTTTCCTGGCTGACATATACTTAATTTGATAGACACCTGCTCAAGTAAAATGTGTTTACTTATGCATGAATAAAAAGCACCCATCCGCCGGTAGGTTCTAACAGTCTGCTGCGGATTTCCAAAAGTATTCCTTCAATCAAAGTTAAACAACATATCTACGATGTTACTGAGATGTCTTAATTAGCTGGGTAAGAAGAAGAAAAACGGAAGCACAGTGATAAGATTATCCATGAAATATTTAGTGGTCTTTTAAAACTGTTCTGAAATGTAAATGAGTAAAATCGAAGGAAGTTCAAGTTATCCTCCCAGTCCACCACAGTGTGTGTCTAACTTTGACTAATATGATGCATACTTGATTACTACACCGTCGTCAATAGTTTTTTCCTTTTGTGACACAAACTCAGCAAAAAACCTGCAAGATTGTACTTTTTTTTACTGATGTTCATGCCGCCATATGCCACAGCGTTTGTTTTTGTTCAATCAAGTGAGACCATTGAAAACAAAAAGGATCACATTCACCCAGTCATTTTGATGGATATACTGCAGAAATATTAGGGGATCACTTCCGTATTTTCGGCATTAAAATAAACTTGTTGGACGCATATTTTTAGCCTTGTTTCGGGATCTCAGTGAATCAGTCCTTGGTGTTCCTTCTGAGAAAGAGAAAACAAATCGTCATAAAATCATTTGCGGTGTATTTTTCAAACCGTGCAATGGAATTCGGACACTGACTACTACAACTATTGATGCATCCTCTTCACGGTCTAACTTCTGTTCGCATTATGACGTTTCATCTCGCATCTCCCGGAAGTTTCTGCTACCACTACATTTCAAACATCTTGATACATACTGAAACTACATTCCATACCATCACCGGATCACATCCTACAACTGCATCTGTACTCATTAGGCGGATGATGCGCTTCGGCATACTTTGTTGTTTGGACATCTTTGGCCAGTAAATCTACCCCCTACAAGAATCACCCCAGATACCACTATCGGAATGTTACCGGACCCGAGGGAGACTACCACCCCAGGAGACAGTCAAAAATTTATGTGGAGCTGGCCATGAATCCATTTTTAAATGTTGCAATAATGTCCCATCACCGATGACTTTAAGATTCCACGATACAGTAGTATCATACTAGCTACCACCAAGAAGCTGCGAGCAAAACAAGTTTCCTTCACAACCGAGTAGCATATTCTGGTCAAATATTCACTAAACCTGACAATAACTTTAAGAGTTTGTGCTTGTAGTGGATGTGGATGTCTGTGATTTCCACTAAATGAACACAATGGTTTGGGCAAGGACAGAAAACTACAAGTCCTCAGAAGCGTATCTCGGATTATCACATTTCTTCACCATTGAAACCGTAAACTAACAAAGGTTATCCACACCCCGATTATCGGTAACAGCCGCATATTCAATCATCTCTTTTCTCACCACATCCTATCAGTCTTGAGACTTTCTAGGGTAAAAATTAATGGCCTACGTTTCACCTTCACTTGGGTTTACTGAAAACTTATGTTACCTACATGAGTGGAACTGATACCTTCCAATAAGGACACTAACCGCAGCATATACGACGGTTGCATCCCAGCACCCATAACTCCACTTCACCCCAAGTTTCGGTTTCGACAGAATCTCATCATTCACAGTTCCACTTTTGTCAGCGGAGTGTAATCTTTCTCTTGGCAGTCTGGGCCGTCCATGACGGCTGGAAGTTAAACATTTTCGGTACTGCAAAATGGAATAAATAACACTACACTTTCATCCGACTTGTTGACATGAGGATGATCTGCCCGACCATCATCCAGTTTAATCAGTTCATTTACCAAATATTCAAACCATCTCAACTTTTATCAATGTTTGTTTGACATTGGTCTGATGACCAAATTATACTTTACTCTTTGTTATTCTTACCGGTACTACCTCACGCTACTAAGTGCAATCTGAATTAATGTTTACCTAATTATTATAGTGACCATACCCACTGTGATGTCTATAGGACATACTTTGTCACAGGATCCAAAAGACTGTGCTGTCCAGGGCGACCAGCGTAAGCAGCCATATTGACTCTGAGGTATTCCGCTGTGCATTCAACTTCAGTCGGAAGTCTGTGCAGTTGTTACGTTCTGTGATAATTTAATGTCGATTCCTTTAGCTTTCGGATGTAAAGTCAAACTTCTCACTTACCGGTTGACTGAACACACTGGACGCTGAAGCCGTTTGACAATTTCATATAAGCTGGAAAGCATCCTCAGTTATTTTGAGGTTGAATGTTGAGGATGAATGCGTAATGAACGCTTAAAACAATCTTATAGGTTTTTGAGATAATTTCTACGAATTTGTCGTTAACACTTGTAAACTAGTTACCCTAGACGTTACAATGAAGGTTTTCCGTGGTATTCGTTACTTGGTACTGAGGAACCTATAAGAAGTGCCAGCATCTACCAGTATTCGTCTCCTAAACGTTCTGTTCAAGTATCTTCACGCCTATATATTAACGTCTACCAGCGCTTAACTTGAACTTTCTGTGACTCATGGTAAACCATCTTGCCTTTAAAACAGCGGTTGGTCACACAAATTTGTCGCCGGGTGCAAACTAGGCTGCATGAAAAACAGAGCAGGCGGCTGGAAAGTCATCTTCACAAGACCGTCTGTGACTCATGTGGGGGAGATAAGGAAATCTGCGCACAGCGTATCAATCACTGTGAACAAGATGTTACACTCGGTTAAGCCCTGGTATAAAATATCTAATTGATGTGGTTTTTTTATTTGACTGGTCTTTCGGGAGCCTAGTGTTAAGTAAACACTGTTTCGTTGCCACTGTTGTTTACCAGTTGTGTCATCTGTGATTGGG
>LUCH01001483.1:53287-98930 GCA_013368495.1 Paragonimus heterotremus
CAACAGATGCAGGACATGCCCCTAAAACTCAGTAAATAAACGTTCGGTTTTCAAGACGATCAAAATGGTTTATCTTGGGCTTGTACGAATTCGAATACTACGCATGATACGATGATGCGATGTTGCGGGGTTTGACAGTTTTTACGGTTGCGACGGCTGAAGTTAACCAAAACAACTTCGCTTTATTGAAATCAGGTTAGCTAACTTGCGGAGATTCAAAGAGCTTCGTTGTGATTTGGTTAACCAGAGGTTTATCCCTGAAGTAATAATCTAAAACATTCAAAAGTTCATGATAATTTGCATAGGAGTTGATCAGGATGTTCCCCAGCCTGGAGGTCCGTTTGTAAGTAATACAAAACAGTCATTATAGGTCTACAATTAGTGTTTTCCTACAAGTATTTCACTTCATTTGTTTTGTGCTGAGATTTTTGATATAAGATGAGAGATAACAATAATCCCAAGTAAAATCGTGAAAAATTTGTAACCTTCAGCATAGAACTCCGTGAAATTCTCAGGACGTTATAAAACCTGAGCATCAGCAAGGAACAAGCAGTGGGGTGAAGGAGCCCAAGTTGATCACAGAGTTATCCAGTGCATCGTACACAAGTGGGACGCCGCAGTCAACTGAGACTCATGTGCACTTTCTGCTTTGGCGCAGCAAGTGACGCATGCTGGTCTGGTAGTATCATGCTTATATGAACCCATTTGGCAGCCTGCACGACAAAGCAAATGGTTCCCATCATATGGTTTGTGGGCCTACACTTTCTCCTGCTCATTCACCAGAAAAATCGGGCTGTTTAAGAGGGCTGGGGCTATCCTCCGTAAATACCATAGCACGAAGAATCTTGGTCATTTCTACTGACATCTTTTAACAGAAGCAAAAGTTTTAACAGACTTGACGTTATCCTTGAATCAGTGTACCACTGATAATCATCTGGTAATGGTCAAGGTGATTTCGTTCACATGCGAATGACAGAAAATCACAGTCAACTATTTCCTTTGTAGTTATAAAAACTACCAGTCGATAATTGGTGAAAATTGACGATCAGTTTCGAGTCGCTGAACTTTCGGAATTTTGTCTCTCTTTCTTCTGAATGGCTAGAGTTAAAATAATAGTCGGCTAAATTTGTGCTGACCAGTTATTGAAGACTAATAGTCTGCCCCGAACCTCTTTTTTCTCCTATGTCAGGAAAATGTGAGTACATTTTTTCAATACCAATATTTGCAATATAAACATACTGTTGGTTAAACTTATTAGAAAATCATATTCCCATCAAAACCCGATGTTAGAATTTTATGTATTCTGTTGGTGAGGTGGGCGAATTTACCTTTGATATATTTCACTCATACCAAGTATGAATGCATATGCACTGCGGTCACTGATGTGTGAGATAAGACAGTTGTTACGACTGACTTTAGGTTGTCCGATTACGAAGGATGCTGGTCTAGTCTGTGAGTTCTGAACGTTTTGCTTCTGACGAGTCACTGATGCTAACAAGCGCAAACATCATGGGAACAGAAAAGCCAAAAATCATGAATCGATCAAGTAAACGTTGCTGGTAAGCATGGTAGTTGTCAAAGGAATTCTAAAGAAGGCAAATTAGGTGTTACTTCTTAACTTCATGAAACCCACACAAACATAAGCGGAATTTGAATAATGAAGGATCTAGTGCTGGCTTTCGATACACGCAAAATAACTTGTCTGTGGCTGAGGGTTTCATAGAAGAGACAAAGAGAGAGCATGATCGGTTTGTGGAAGAACTCGTCATGCAAGCGAACATAAGGAATGTTTGCAAAGATATCCGTCTGTTGGATAAAACAATAAATAAATAGAATTCAACCTAAGAAATTCTAGCCAACGATAATGCTGTGTGGTGCACAAATTCTCATTCTCCAGAAACCTGTTGAAATCTTCATTCTGAAATGCAGTTTAGCAAAACTAGGCGGATCATAATTTCGATCTCCTCGCTGGACCAATATTTCCTACGAATCTTAACTATTTCGTCACCGTATTAATTAGTACCATCAAGCTGAAATTAAATTGCACCGTGAGCATCAAATAATGAACGATTAATCAAGTTTGTTGTTGCATACAACTGGAATTTATATCGTTACTTTCACATCAATTGAACCACTATCCGATTTGCCCCACTTTCTATCTTAAACTTAATTTCCTACTTACGGGAACAGGATGATTGAAACAACACAAGTCCACACCATATCAATTTCGTCGTTCAACAATCATTAACCTTGCGTGACAAACTTCTTGATTGGTGGAAGCTAAGTACTCATTTACCAAGACAGTAACTTCTATAAGAACAAAATTTGAGTTGCATGACTCGGTGTCCAACAACCGGTAATACTTCGAATTTGTAAAATCTCTCGCCTTGTTGTACTTTGAAGAAGGTAGGTATGGCTGCTCATTCTGCGATACAGAATTCTTGAGACCTAGTGCACGGAGGTCCAAGCTCAAGACATGTCGGACAATACCAATTATCGATCGATATGTATTAGCCTCGGTGTATGTTGTATATCATTGCTTCAGGAAGCTTTTACCATGACTGACTTATCTAACGATACAAAACAATTCAAGCGCTGACCTATAACGATGGATTTCCCTGAGACTTTATTTCGTAGAATCAACATAGTGCGTCATATTGATTCTTCAGCTGTCAGTTGATTATTCGTTTATCTGAACGTATTCGTGAGCACCATCCAGCCTGGATCAGCAGCGGAGTCACCAAGACAATTACGAGCGCCATTGTTTCACACCTCGTTGATACACATCATACTGTCAACCTGGACTCCTGTTTCCGTCCGATCTACCGAGTCAATGCCAGTCACTCAAAAGCTGTCAGATGCCGAATTTTTGCCACAGCCGAAGCGATTGGAATTCGATTAGGAAATCCACCTTTGTGTGCACAAAAGCGCTTTGTTCAGGCGTTGAAGTTGCCATGGCCAACCACACACACCATGACCGATCAAACCGTCATGGTTCCAGTGGCGTCATAATGATGACGTAATCATACCAAAACGTTGTTTCTGTGTTTGTCGATGACGTGTCTGACCTCACTCAAACTAGCTACTTGTTTTTGTCCGTTTCGCCCTGACAACTCTGTTTCATATAACTTGTTATGTAATTAGCCTGATGATGAATAACCGAAAACGAGCTTGTTCGCTACACTGTTGTTTTCTGATTATTCGTTTACTCACATTCTAGAAGAGTCACTGTGCGACGCACGCAATAGGTAGAATAAATTTCAAACTGCCTACGTGTTCGCTAACTTTCTGAAAAGCTACTGAAAGTAAATCTGACATTTTCGAAAAGGTTTTAGGTAGCATTAAGATGATCACTAGTTCGAACTTGACGTGAGGGGAATAGATATTTGTAGAAATTGTCTGTGGCATTTCTTATTCGTTAACCACACCTGCCTAACGTCTGGGTTGTGAGGTATAGGAAGACTGTTGCGTGAGTGTGACCAAGCGGAAGAAATGTCTGATATAACAAACGGTTGCGGAAAACCTAGTCTTCAACAGTGTACTTAGTTCAGTGGCAATATTTTGAAGAGTTGTGAATGTACGCATTCTACCGTACAGTCACGTGGTAAAATAGTGGGCAGAGTTTTTGTATGAGCTGAACGTTTGTGTCCTCTTACTAAGTTATTATTGCCAAAAACGGTTTCAGGAGTAATAAATGGGAAAATTCCTTTGCGAGATGTTCACTGAGATGATGTCGCTCGAGCTAATGAATCAGCTTTCGTTACTGAGGCCTTACTCCTGAATTGGTTACTGCGAATAAGTTAAACGTCTATCCAAAAATCACATAGTTCAATACAGCGTTTAACGAATACAAGCGTAAAGTAGAGTTTTAAGTTCATACGGGCAATTCTAAACGGCAGTAGAGATAGCCAACCAAAATTGGGCATTCTCCTAATATACTTTTTTCTAGCTGGGCACCAGACGTCAGAGCACCTTTCTAAGGACCGATTGTATGGGTATCGACGGAAAACGGGAACTTCATCTATTTCCTAGACATTGCTGGATTTGGAAGACTGTCAGTCATTTATTTTACTATCAAAGCTATCGGAAGAAGTGAATTAAAAATATAAGGATTAGTTACAAAACATGGCTAAGACAGCAGTATTTAGTACGTTAAGATGAGTGGTTGTGAGAGTCTCAATGGTGAGTGGATCAAGGGTTAATCGGTGAACTATTGACTGAGAACGTTTCTACTGAATGAAAACCATGAAGATTCATCGTTCTGAATTTACTGTTGAGCGTCAGGGCAATTCGCACGAGCGGTGAGTAAAAATATCTGCATTTAAGATTATGTCATCGAACTAAGTTCGGACAATTTCCGCGTTACTGAACATTGAAATGGGCATTTTCTATTTATCCGTTCACGCCTAGTCAGATACATTCAGATTTCACCAGAATTCAAAATATGAACAACAATCCCTTTCTTAGTTTGTAATCCTCAAGCGAAATACAGTGCAGATTGAATGAAAATAGATGTTGAACATGGACTGCCTGGACTCTGATACTTTCTGAATCTGTAATCGTTTTGGGAGATTACAAACAAATTTCGTTTGACGTCGAGCTGCTTGTTCCAGCAGCAGTACGTCACGACAACTTACTTGCCTGGTTCAAGCAACTGAAGGTGCAAACTTTGCGCACAATTTCCCGGATGATGTGTTGAACCAACTGCTCGTAAAAGTACCAGATAGGCGTAAATAAACTTGTGGTTTATCTACTGAAGTTCTCTCCCATATCCCGATATTGAATAACTTAAGTGGGTACATTATTTGAAGTTATGGCAACTTGAGTTATCTCAGCAGAGAATCTACCAATTGAAGAAAAACATCGTATTTTTTAAGGTACTTTGCAACAACAGTACAAAAGTGAAAAATCGGTTGTAGATACATTTGCGTGTACGATCATATTTCGTCTTAATTTTGCTTTGAATAACTTTTTCTTGCTTATCAGAAGAGTAAGCAACGTAAGCAGCCCTTACCGTTTTTGTCTATATTATAACACAGTGTGTACCTTCTTCACCGCAGGAGGACGCAATATTTTAGAGTTACAATCTCAAAGTATTTCGATGATGGTGTTTACATTCTCTAGTTTTTGTTCGGTGTCTACACAACGGATTTCTTGCGTGTAAGCCTGTTACGCTCGATCACTTTGTTATTTGTTCCACACCTTACTTGACTGGATTCTCATAAGTGAGCACTGAAGGGTCTAAGCAAACTGATCAATATAGGCATTTCCCAGTCGCTGTCAAGAGGATAAAAATCACCGTATGTGAGCTAAAGGCTTCATCTCTATCTCCTGGTCCTGTCCCAGTGACTTTCTTATCAATGTCGCGTTCCTAGTGGATATACCCCGTTTTTGACAGATGTACATTTTTCCGTATACCGTGAAGCGAGAATCATATATATAAATAAATAACTACGTACCACATTTGTTGGATTTTAGTCATCCAGTGGACATTATTCATGCGTGCATGTTCTATTCGGATGCTCAACCTGTTGTTTACGTTTCTTGCATGAACGTTTAGTTATTATTCTCATACGCGTAACACGTTGTATACACTAGTTACGGGCTTTTCAAAACCGTTTGCTTGGTTCATAAATGTAACTGAACTTATGAATATCATAAGTTCGAAGTGGTCAAATTTCTGTTTAGAGGACTCCCAATACTCTGGTGAGTTATTCTTATTTTACTGGAAACTTTCTTATTGTTTGCCGCTTTCGGTTAAATGTCATGCTAGAAATAAACTATGGTGGCATTCTCAAACATATTGAGAACACGCAAATTTCCAGTTTAGTTTATTTTGAGGTCGGATGCAAACCTTCAAAAACTTGTGTGCCTTCCAACAGGGCATAATCTTTGAGTTTCGTTGTAATTTAACTTCATAAGTTGTAACACTTTTGGTTAAAATTCAGAGCAACTTATTAACCACAACTTTTGACACTTGTCAGCTGATCAGTTAAGCATATAAATACCGGTGATCTTTCAAAATCCCTATTGGACAGTAACAGAAAGTCTGGTTAATCAATATCTGTTACTCAGTCTTTCATCATATGAAGGCAAGTATAAATGTGGAACGAAGTCAAAACAATATTTAGGTAGCAATAATTTTATTACTGCCTCACAGCAAACGTCAGTAGATATACAACTATATTCTAATCACTAACCCCATAGGGTCTCGTTATTGGGAAAGAATTGTTTGGAGAGCCACGTATGACAGCACCATAGAAGTGAGTTTACAAATGTTGGCTGTGAACAGTCGGGCGATGTTATTTTTATCCATGGCAACTTCAGGGCCTATAAAAGTCATCCGAGCGGACAAAAAACCAAACTATGCGACTGTCAGTCAATCGACCTCATGATGTCATGCATTTGCTTTTCAGCTGGCTTGGGGTGTATTGGCCGGAAAATTACGGATAACAAGTCTGAAAAGGTGAGGAGTGAATACGCCATTAACAGACTTTGTCGTGCTGGCATCATGTGATGTAGTCTACTGTACAACAGAGGGAGATTACGTTTGCGATATTAGATTGACTGTGAACAAATTGCTTATCACAGCACCAGCAAGAAATAGAATAAACTAGCTACGCAGATTATCTGTGGGAAACATATCGGGTAATATGATATTCCGTCATGCCGCCGCTATCGAATGCAAGATACATGTATTGATTTTACTTCCAACACAGTGATCACATCACATGGTTTGGTGGCAGTCATGTTCTGGAGGTAATATGTGGTCTCGGTGAGCACATTCAGGAGCACAACCAACAGTATGCACTATGTGATTATACAACGTCTGCTCCAGTTTCATTTGTTCTATTTGTAAAAATCTGAGTTGTACGCTCATAGTAAGATTGCCTCCCTGTGTCTGACAGTCAATTAGATATTTCGGTGAATAGATTTTACATATGTAACGGAAGCAATCAATCTGTAGACTAGTTTCGTCGTTTGATTTTAATTTATCCCTGTAATTGGTTCATACAATTGCTTTTACAAAACTTCCGCTCTAATTTTTCCTATGGAAGAATGCGACAGAAATTCCAGAAAACTAGCTGGATGTCCAGTAACCGAAAGCAGACTGTCTGCCGAATAACTTTTGTACTTCAAAAATCCAACTATTACGAACAATTCATATCGGTTTTATACTCAACATTTAACACGTTAAGCTGATTTAAAGTATAATCAAAAATTTCGAAGTTTTATCACAATTTTGCAATTTTGTCAACGCTGCCGTTAAAAAACCTCAGCAATGAAACCAAACCAATTCGGCTACAAAGAACCATGCCAAACAGTTGGTCTCGGTTGTCAACTGACTCGTTTAACAGCGAATAGTTTAACGGCAAACCACGCCACTACGCTCTGTCCGAAATGGCTTCTTCTGGAATACGGCGAATGGCTGAACTTCCCAGTCTGCTAAGTCACCGACTACCGTCCAGAAAATGTAATCGTGGAGTCTGTTTGATTAGTAATAATGTGACAAATCATAACGAACTAAGCAAAAGAAGGCAACAAGTCTCGATGTCAAAGTTACAAGTTCTGAGACAAATAAACTAGACAGACATAAACAAGTATAACAACGCAATAAATGACGATACAGAAAAGTGTAGGTGGAATGTAAAAATGAAATAACTGAATGGGAGCAACAGTTAGACAAGCAGACGGCAATAAGTCTCTGAAATATGTTGAAATTGACGCTGATGATTGCTGGCCTCCCGAATTAGCAACTCAGTGTTTACAGAAAATGCATATATTAGTTACGACGTGGGTTTAGTATGAGAGGGGAGAAATTAACAACCATAAGATAAAGGGGAGCAAAAGCGCTCAATTCAACAAAAGAAATGAGCCTTACTAACGAGGCCTTTGCGCTTTAATTGAAATGGTTTTTCTTAACCATTTTACCGTAGTTAAAATCCGGAATGGTTATGCAATTGCGATAGGTTTACATAAAGTCTGTTATCTGTGCCCTAATAGGTCGACGGTCAGGTATGAGTGTATGACGTCCCAAGTTATTTTGTTCCTTAATTAAATGTGACCGCCAATATTATTTCAACCTTTCCGTGTTATTTTGAAATATGACCGAAAGTGACTGACCTAATCTGCAAAGGATGACACCAAAACTTGAAGAGGTCTCATTTGAGCTTTCCGTTTATTCTCTCATTAAACAAATAAACCTGTAAGATTGAAGATAAATGCGGGAAAGGAACGACCCCTTGTTCAGTTGAGTTGAACCCACAAGACAATCAAGGCAAAAGGCACGTAGTTTATCTGAAGTTTGATAAATACCCTAACGTTGATTGGCTGTGTAGTAAAATGAAACCATGTGTGATGTGCTGATGGCGATGATAGCAACGTGTGTATGTGTACATCTACCAATATTACGCTGAATGAAAATGACTGGTTTTTGTCAGAATAAAGGAGAAGACAGTTTGATTTATAATGTTCACAGCCCAGAATCTTTTTTGTTCGGAATGGGTGTGGGGTGCTCAAAATCAGACAAACAAACGTCTGGGTCGGAAGCAGTTCTTTAAGAAGAACGATGACTTACTACAGCATGCTACTGTTCTTAAGTTCTACTTGTAACTCCTGCACCTTTTGCATCAGTTGCTTCTTTGTTTACCTGTCCATTTTAAGTATTTAATTTGTGTTCGTTGAAGTGTGATCAATATTTCCCGCCCGTCTCATTCACTTCAGTGGAACGGAATACTTGCATTTGAGTTTACACACTGGACTGAACATACTAACAAGTCAACATTGCCTAATCTAGACTTATGCTGATAACTAAGCAACGGGTCATCTCACCGTTTTACAAAATGTGAATTAATTTTAATCTGGATTATTGGTTGAAGTACTGTTGACGCAGAAACAATTTTTGGCTGGCATTATTTTAACACTCGTAATAATTGCGAAAGTCATCGTTACTAGTTACTTCCGTGAGATTCCAAAGTTACAAAACGAAATCTGTAAGACAACTCCGTTGGCCTTTCAGACTGAATTCTTGAACACAGCCACAGTAGTATTTGATGAGTGTTAAGAATACAAGACAGGCTACTTATGAACGGTATGAAAAGTGCACACAGACATGTGGCCCTAAACTATTCCATGTCAGCTGTAAGTTTTGTGCTATTTTTTACTGGGTTTTGTTAGCAGCGGAACATCTGTCCACATTTATGTGTACTTTGTCATTTACAGCTCAGGTTAAGCACAGAATTTTGGAGGCAATACGGTGCACAAGTTTGGCACAGAAACAAGAACCAATCTAAAACGTTATACCACAAACAAGACGGCCTAAAAGTAGGATATTCTAAAAGTTTTCATATTAGAGCTGAGCAAGAATGACCGTACATTGACGATAAGCATGACCGTATTAAAAAATGTTGGGATTTACTTAAAACAAACAGTTTTCAATTTCGTTTGTTCCATCCTATTTTTCTGTTGAACGACAAATTTTGGAAATGTTGCCTTTTCTACTGAAAAAAAAGTATTCACGAGATGCACAATCCCGCAAACTAGTTGATGTTGATGAGTAAAACAAATGTAATACAGCTGTAAACGAATCCGATCAGCTATTTCGAGCGATATAAAGTTGGTGCAATATTGCAAGAAAAATTGATCTTCCTGATCTTATGTTGAGTAATTTGTTGGAAAATTGGCCTTTCTTATCATTACATTACCAACTTTTAGTTGAAGCTTGGCGAACTTTTGAATGGCCGGATTGATCAACGCAAATTGCATCCATAGAGTCTGGAAAAGTTCAGTAGGACCAATGCACAAAAGCTGGTAACCAACGTCTTAAGGATTTACACGACAGGTCGACCGTGAAAGAAGACAGGATGAACATGCTTATGAATAACAGAATTTTGGTTGTTTGGTTATTTTTTTATTTTGCTATTACCCCAGCGGGGTTAGAAAGCACAAGATTATATAAGGTAGACTCTGAGTACGGCTCACAATTGAATGTGGCTAAGCGTTAGTTTATGAGGATTCGTTGGTGCCTAATGTGAGATAAATAGCACAGTGATCAACAAGGTAGCCTTGTGAAGGTGTGACCAAAATTCCAATCTCCGCTTTGCTTAGGATATTGATCTACGAAGTCACTGTCGGGGAAGACACCTGGAGAAGACATATAAACCAGTTACGACGGAACCCTGGCTTACCTCCGATCAAACCAGACTCAACATCATTACACTGGGATATTCTTTTGGACACCTTCGAATTAGAGAAAAACGCTGACGTGCCGCAGTCAAGCATCGGCGAGAAAACACCAGGATCTTTTCCTCTCAAACGGTCCAAAAGAACAAGGAAACCCGTAAACACCCTACAAGTGAATCCAAGATGTCAGTCCTATGACACATGCCGAAAAAGGGGAGGTGTTAGGAGGCAAATTTATCAAAACAATCTAATCAGGCCTTCGGTGACGGTTGACGAAATCAGAGATCAACAATGCACTCAGGGGCACGTCGGACCAACTAGCAGGAGACGTGAAAGTGAGCGTGGGTGTCGCGCCAGGACTGTACGTGCAAGTAAGCGTGTGTCACGCCAGGACGATAAGTGCAAGTGAGCGTGGGTGTCGAGACAGCAGGATACGTGCAAGTGAGCGTGGGGGTCACGCCAGCCTGAGAACTAACGCCTATGGAATTGGCGTTACTTGGCGACTTGGCAACGAAGTGGCCTAAACAAGCAGACACTGAATCAACAAGTAAATGGCCATATTTGGCCACTATTTCATGATATATATTTACAGGCATTTTATTCGTTTGTCGAACTAGTATTTGGCAATACAGCGTGTTTGTCCGTAATCGTGTTCTCCTTGTCTCTGCGCAAGTAGACTGGGTGATGCCCCATAGCAGGGACCCACGTCAAGCAGTCAAACCGTATTAGAACGTTTGGCAAGGAAAAGGCGCGTTACATCAGATTTGCACAACTGACGAGCCCTAACGAGAGTGAAATTCGAACACAGCACTTTTTGAAAGAGGCTAACTGAAAATGCTATGGGAATTTGTCACCTGTGGTCACTTGCGAGCGGTTTTGAAGTTTTACAACACAACTTATAGAACACGGTAGTGTCAAATGTATCGTGTATCCTGGATAACTTTCACCTTTGTAAATCCTGAATGAGTTTATAGGTCTGTAAATAAACAAAGCAAACCTACTGTGATGTTAGGAGTTGGTGGAAGTTCATAGAACTAGAGGGCTTCTATAAGGGAAAATTGCTGTACTGTAACAGAGGAAACAAGTGACTCATCATTATATGTGGGAACTAACGCACGAACATGATGCTAGCGTGCACCAACGAGTAAATCATTGACCATGATTATGTATCAGAGTATACCATGATAGATGTACGTGGTCACGGGAGATTAGTAGGGAAACCAGGATTAACTATTAATTGGCCCATAATTAATAAACAATTGCAAGTTTCTGGAAAGTAATCGTGCAAGTATGTACATTTGGTGACACTAGCAAGCTTTTTAAATCAATAACTAATTCTTCTTGTACAAATCCGAATGTCACGTCACACCGTGAACGATTTTACAAACTTGAAAAGGACGTGAACCGTCATTCTTTTCGCTTGTTAGCTTGCTGAAACTCCACCTTCAATAGCAGATTTTAGATGTTGACATTCTGACATTGTAATTCAACTGTACTCTGTAAAATTATATTGAAAAGCAAACGTGCACTTGATGTGTCAAATCCACGTATACTGACAACTGACATCCTCTGTTCGTTCTCATGCTTTAAGTATAAAATAGAGCAGGTTCAGAAATTCGTTAGCGATTTGAATGTGGCTGTGCAATGAACATTTATAATGTTGCATTTGACAATTGTTTTAATAATCAAAACCTTCTAAGCTGTTCAGGAGAAAAAGATTTTTAACATCTGTTCAAGGCCACTCCAAAACTAAAACTGGATTGTTTTGACATTCCTTAAATGTGTGCTGTAGCTAACAAATCACTGACAGGGGATTCGCGGATGATGATGTGGCTTTAGGTGTTTTCCACCGCGGTTGAACTTGATAAGAAATGTAGATATATTGACTGACCTTATGATTCGTACCACAAAACTACCAGTTTAAACCTTCATTTTACGAAGTGTGTTTAAAAATGTTTTTCAAACGTGAGCCGGACGGCTAAAATGTAAGGCACTGTCTTTGGTCATCAAACTGTACACAAGAAGTTCAGGTATCTGCTACGTTGCCTTACATAAGTCCACTGAAGTCCAAGGTCGTTCCTGTGATTTACGTTAGCTGGCTGATTATGGTTCACCATCTTTATGGAATGGTGTATGCCTTACAAGGTCCAGAAGATATCAGTGAGTACTGTTACACATTATCATTTGCGAAATACAAATTGAGCAGTTCGTTTACATATACCCATTTTGATTGACACACAGACTTCGCCGAATTGGCTTGCCTCAATATATTGTTGAATGTAACCGCTAGTTAGCAGTCGGTAATCACCATTGTTAAAATGTCCACAACTTCAAGAACTTTACAGTGTTCAACGAAATACCACGGTTGACGTAAACCATCATACGAACAACTGCCATAGAAACTGACTGTTTGCTTCTCATCATTTTGAGCACAAAGTTATATTTATTTATTTGGCCAAGTTAGGTAGTGGGCATGCATCACGGACTGTTGACATTTCTTTTTCGTCCTGCTGACCGTTTGTTAAGAAAAACAAAAATGCGTAATGTACGAGTCCCGAATTTACTGATTCTCTCAAATTGCCGTGTGATAGGTTCTTATTATATTGTAAAAAGGTTAGGAAAAGTGTTGGACTGAGCGAAGGCTAATGAGTTGCAGTTAACCGAAAGCCTTTATATGTGCATATGTCATTACACACATATGTTATGCTGATCAATGGCCGGTTAGGGCAGATGCCACACCAGACAGCAAAAATTTGACGGAAGAGCAGAGGGTCCCACAACTTTGGTTGTGTGGATGTATCACTGATCCCCGTGCCGAAGAAATTCGTCATAAGGTGGTTCACCAAAGACTGCCTGGTACAAAATGCCAGATGTCTTCGATTGGTTCTTGAACCTATAGTCGCATTCAGAATAAAACATTGAGTGCAAGATTTGTTCGTAGCTGATATCCCGATAAGACCAAACACATATCTGTAAGTGTTGTTTTTATATTTATAGATTTGGTACTACATAACTTTTGCCTTCATTTGGTGTTGTTTCATCTCGAATGTTCTTTAGTACCTTCTTCCGATCAGTTTAATGAATTCATTGTGCTATGTCCAACAGATGGTGCTGAAATGGGAAAATTTTTGACACCACTGTCAGATATTTTTCACAGAAGGTTGGAAAGACGGATTTTTAAAAACGTTGCGTTTACTGACGAATATTTTCATACATTTTTTCAATTCCACAAAATCCTTCTATTTCGGCTTACTAGTTACTGTGATGCAAACTCCAACCGAAATTTAGCGTTTTATCCAACTGTGACAGATATATTGCTGATGTCTGTTTAACGCTAGGCAACTTATTGTTATCACTATCTTCAGGTTTCTTGATTCCCATCCGTTGTTTATACACTTGATTTCATTGAAAAGTTGCTTATCAAAGTTGGATACGTGTGTGTAAAGGACAAATTAGCACGGAAGAAGGTGATGTAACCTTCCAAATTATGTTGGTTTACAGTTAACCGAGACTATAACCATGTACGACTTATATAGTAGATAAGGTGATTTTTCTAGGATTGTTGAATTATGGGGATCCTTTTAACAATACTGTGCATCACAACTTTCAACTGAGCTTGAAAATCGTATGTCCTGCTGCTCAGTAAGCTTCACGAATACATAGTTTGACTCATTAGTCATTTCATATCACTTTATCTGTCAGTTTGTGTACTATCATAGTGACAAAATGATGTAATGGGTAGGTTTTTACACAACCAATGACCAGAAATCTCCCTAACTGGTGGTTTCAGTCAGTGACACGAGTTAGTAACCAGGCAAGTTGAGTCAACTCCTTCACCCTTCATTGGTATAACACTGACCCCATGCTCTTTGTGATCCGTGACCACCTGTAGATGCAACAAATGTGCGTAAATTTCGAGAATCCGTACTGTTAGGTTGCATGATCTGTAACCATCTATCCTACTCCACTCATTTAATCCTGAATATATTCAAAGTAAGTTTCAACAGGAGATTCAAACTTTCATTTATCACCCAGTTTAGCAAAGTGCAAACTAGAATTTTGTTTTATGGTGTATACACACTTGAACAACGAAACGGACAACGGTAGTCAGCACGGATTTAACATGAGAAGGGCATGGCCGTCTTTCACGCTTCATTGGCACGTAACGTAAGTGCACCAGCTTCTCCCTACTGATAGTCTACTGTATGTCTCAGGACTGTGGAGTCCAGACCAAAGAGCTTACCCAACGGCCAAACCCCCCAACCAAGTCGGGTGGATGAACAGAGCAAAACACCTCTGAAACCACAGCCAGATTAGTTGGATGTAATTGGGGGTGGTGGTGTACAGGCATTTCCAGTGAAATCGCTGGGCCCCAGCGACCCAGTGTTTTGGCCACCACGGTCCACGACCGATAACACTTGGGTGTTCACACGCGTCTCTGTAACCGTTTCAGCGCTTGAATGGTAACGCTGGATTGGAAACGAGTATGCGTGATTGAGTGTGAATGGATAAAGTAAAAATATGATATTTCCCTAACGGATTGTGTCATCACGACCGTTTTTCATCCAACGTTAGATACTAAAAAGCTGTATTCATAAACGAAACAGATTTATGTCCCCACAAGACTTAGCGAAGCCTAACAGTTTTTCCGTAGAATCTGAGACATGACATTATGTGTTGTTGAGTTTATCGCGCCATCTGTGTACTCTGACGTGACGTTTCAGAGCCATGCCGCCAAAAAGATAGGCGTGGCTTGACATATCTCAGTATTTTGGTCTTGTTACTGAACATTGTCGTTCCACGCCCTATCAATGTCTTATTTAGCCGTTTTATCAGTATGTGGATGCTGCGATGAAGTCCGCATACTGCGTTATTGAGGCTGGCGTGGACAGCTGGTTCAAAAATATTGTCCAGATTGAGATATTCTTGTTCTCCGGAGATCTGATTCGTCCTGACATATGGTGTATTTAGAATGCGGAGAGCGTTTGTTTTGGATCGGCGAAAACATTCGCATCAGAGCGGTTCCCGTTAAGTGAATACGAACTAGGAAAGCATTTTGATACATGTGAATACTGAACGAACTCGATGTGTTGGGGAGTGTAACGCACTCCATACAAGCATAGTGTTTGTTCGCAAACTGACTTCTTTAAGACTGTACAGACCATAGGTGTGCACTCCCCTGATGGCAGTTTATAATCTATCCTTTCATATCACCAAAGGCCCGCCGGACTGTTTGACCCTGGAGTGACTAGTTCGCTCTGTATGAGTTTGCATGTCTGGTTCTGGTTATCTATTATTATTTTGAATCACACTGTTGCCAGCTCAGTTAAGTTTGTTTGACAGCAACTTCACACTACTTCGGCTGAACGAATTTCTCATGTTGCCGGCAGATCGCACTGCTGGAAAGCATCGATGTACACTGATCGTTGCCGTTTACAGCTGTTTAGAAGCCATGTATACATTCCGTGTCATATATATTCGGTCTTCATTCCAGATATCGCATCTGGTTAACGCGTATCTGTTACTAATGGTCAGATGCGTTGCACATCAAAATATCTGCTGTACAGTGTTCCATCACGTATAAACAAAACCTTATCCTAGCGAGACAGTAGTCTGCAGTATTTTTTAGTAGATTCCACACTTAAATCAGAGTTGACAGTACCCACCAAGTATACGAATCCGCCAGTTACTGACTTCAGAGACGTTCATTTTACTGGCGTTGCATTCCAGAACCTTCTGAGTTGAATACATCTACTGACATCCATTACTAGCAGGACCTGGACATCGTGACTGCCATTATTTTCCCGCTACCAGCTGTAACATATGTACATAGTTGGTTGTCTGCGCAAAACGAATCAGGTTAAACGGATGCATTCGTTTTACTATAGCAGATTATTAATGTAAATGATATTTTTATCGTGTTAGGTGACTACTCCAGTTTGAAGAAGATCAGCAGTGACAATTCACAGGTGAACACTTGAGGTGTCCGGTGACAGTGGTAACATTACAAATCTTGTCTGCCTAGGGTTTTCTCCCATATGGCGTACGGGGTCACATTGGGTCATGGCTGAACAAACCCACACTGGAGCAGTCTTCGTAACAATATTTCCACTCACGTAATTAGCGGCAAGCGATTTCAATACGGATTCACCGCCGAAACTTCACAAATAAGTGGTTACTGATATAGATATAAGCAAAAGTTGTTCATTTAATGAAATGCTGTGCTTTCTCCAACCTGGATAGGTAATTTCTTTTAAGCAATTGAGATATCACTAAACCGCAAATCGTACATTACTGATGCAATAATGACTCAGAATGTTAGAGTTACTGTCAGGTCGTAGTGATTCAATATGCAGGTTAATTGCACCCCCAGAAAATTCGCTACGAATTGTTCGCGCTTTTGTTATACTAACCCATGTTTAATGGCACATAGCCACAAATAACTACTGTTGTGAGCCAAAAATACCGATGCCATAGAAACTGTTGATTTGGAAAATCAACGCAGGAAGTGTACATCATCTCAAGCAAAAACACTGATTCGCATATAACATTGACCCAAGGATGCCATGGTTGTCATTGTCAAGTTCATGCAAAGAAAACACCATTTCACCTCATGGTGCACTGCAACGTTCCTTCTTGTATTTTGTTTTTCAGAACCCAACTATGTGTCTCTGTTTGATTAATGGCTAGCAGCATTGTGGGATCGTTCATCTTCATTACACGACAACTTGTTTAACGGTTTAATGAAAAGGAATGTAGTAATTGAAATTCAATTTGTAAATCGTTATTATTTGCTGAGAGTTACTGGTACTATTAATCTTTTTAGCTTGAGTTTGTTTAGTTCATTAGATAAGGGATGCTTGTCTGTCAACAAACTTTTATTCAGTATGTGATCATACTCTCTCACGAAGCTTACTGGACCTGACTTTCCTGACGAAAATGTATTAACATCCGAGTTGACGTCAGAATGTCGTAACTTGATATAAACAATAATTTGTGAGCATTCTATATCAAACTTCAAGCCACAATACTTCGGTTGCCTGGCCTTCTGTGTCATATAGCCATTCTTGGTATACGTACAGAAATTTTTGAATATCGCTTTTTTATTTATTTTCGGCTCAGTAATTGAGAGCGAAAGGATGTGCAACAGCAGGCTTTCTAAAAGCTTTTGCCGTCAGTAATATGTAACGTGAACCTTTTTAGTAAACTACTGTGGTTTTCAGATGCTTGATATGGACTGTACTCAAAAAATGGTTTTGTATGTAAGCAGCAACATTTATTGACTTGGTGTACCACTCTAAAATGAGGCAACAGCGTGCACTTGCATCTCGGCTGGTAAAAGCTGACCATATACTGGTCTCTTCGTTGCTGCTGCACTCGAGAATACACATTGCTGTCAGGCCATACTAAGAAGATAATACTCAGACCAACAGGTGCAAAAACACCGAAAAAAAATTCACACAAACAGCGGGATTGAACACACGCATAAACGCATACTAAAAGAACTGTTGGCCCGTAATATGATCAACGAAATAATCCAGCAGGTGATCATCTTAGTTCTTAAGTTATTTTACTTGTTACGGACAACTAGAACAAGGTGGACCCCTTATTTGCCAATGCCACTGTATATCAGTTAACTGTATCGGCTTCTTGTCAACTGTGCACTGTGATGCTAATAACCAGAAATCAGAACATTATCTCTGGTTTTCTTCGGCAGTAATCAATTAAAAACCCAAACAAAGTGATCCTTAAAAATGATTTATCTTGTAAACGGTGTGGAACTGTTACTGCTTGACATTATCAATAGTCATGAAATTTATTATAAATGCCATTTCATGCAAATATTCCGCAGAACTTTCAGAAGACAAGCTGTCATATTTATGGAGGTCACCGATAGATAACACACCCTCAATGACCTTTTGATGGAAGCAAACAGTAGACTAACACAACTCACTGAAGTTTTGCAAACAACTGTGGACAAATGTTTATCTGCCGTACAGGTGACCGATGTCATATTTTTAATGAAAAATAAACTGTTTCAAAACGTGGTATATTTACTTTAAGTGGAACGTTTCCGAAAGAAAAAAATAAATTCCAGATATGAGTTTCAGTTTTTGACTTCATCGGTTATTTATTGTCTGAAAATGTATAATTATCTGGCGACAAAAGCGGCAGCAGTAGACTAGAAATTTAGAAGTACGACAGTTTTAAAAATTGCTCCCCACCGCCACATTGAACCAATGATGCTGGTCTTTCCAAAATCGGTATATAGCCGCGATGCGAGAGTGTGCACTGATCGGACATTGGAAATACATTTATTTAGCAGCACTTGAGCCTGAAGAGGTTGAGAGTGGTTTGATTAACTGGTTTACGACGTAGTACTTGGTGTGTCACTTCAGATTTATAAGGAATATATACTTTTAAATTGCACTCCATTGATTAATTGCTCGTGGTTTACTTTAAAGGATGCCACTCGTAGCAAATTAAAAATTCTGTCGAAAAGAGCTTGAGGGCAATATTTATTCATGTAACTGAATATTGAAACTGCCATCTAAAGCAGTTACGTGCAAGATGGAGAAATTGGAAAGGGATCATATTTTCACTAAGTTTTTCGATAAAGGTTTTTCGGCTGCATGACTGCTAGGCCGCCACCCATGACTTGCTCTTTGTAGAATATTTCTAGCAACCATCCTTTGTCCAAAGTTTACTACCTATTCGTTCATACAACTCTGCACACAGGACACTGTCTTTCCTTGTGCAAAACACGCGTGTGTCCTCATTAACTAGGCGCCGTATATTAGGATATGTGATTAAGGATTAAAGTAGGTCACTAACAATCACGATTGTCGCCGGGTTGCGATGTTTTTTTATTACCCAACTGACCGATCATCTGATACGTCATAGCTTCCAGACGATTGGCTTCATGTGTGTTCGGGTAAGTTAGTAACACATGCAGTGAACACTCGGTACGCTACTAACAGATTTACGGCTGCGCAAATCAGTTAGCAAGGCAATTTAGACAGAAATCTGGATTTTTCACGTCTGTGCCAGTTCGATATAATAAATTCTGTTGTTGTTCGGGCTGTGAGCTTCAAAGTTATGTTACGGAAGTCGTTTAAACTATTTTCTAAAGAATGCGGTCAACTTTTTGATAAACGTCAAATGCCAGGGATTTTGAGTGCTCATAAGTTTCACTTAAGATAGTTGTGTTTGAAATATCTCAATAGCATCCCCGTTTCTTGTGAACAGCGTATAGTCTTGTTTCATTGGCTTCATTGATAACCTCCACCAATCATTCCCTATTCCTGGTGCATTGGCCCAGATATGTCAAAAAGTTACTTAGTAATTGGCCTCTACAGCCCAATCTGTAACCACGCAGGCTGGAATTCTTGTCAAGCGAGATCCGCGAATTACACCAAACTAAGTTAATTGTGTTGGAACATGATGGTTTTATTATGCGCAGTACAAGATTCATGAAGAATTTATGTGTCAGGTAAGAAGTGCTCGAAAATATGCCACTTTGTAGGGCTTTGACAAAAAAGGTGCTTCATTTTAATACTTTCTTTGAAAGTGGGTTAGTTTGCAGTTGTATCCGAATGCGGGGCTGTGATAAACTGTGAACTGCTCCCAACTGCTACTACTCAAATAAACTTTGCCACTTAGCTCCGAACAATTTTGGAAGTAGCAGTGACGACCTCAGAAGTTAATCGCATGTAAAGTTCGTTCGAAAGAGTTGAAACACGATTACTTGAATCTTTTAATGAGTTATTGCCTCGAGAAATACACTCACGCGCACAGTCTTAGGAAAAATTTGGGCGGGTTAGTTTGCAGTGCTCATTGAACGCAAATCCAACAAACACTTTTTGGTAAGCTACGCTACACTCGTTTCGATCTGTGGACGTGTACTGGCCCATTATCCCTCAAACGGAGTAAAACAGTTTGTTATGACTATCAGCTTCCTACTAAACATTGTTGGCGAACCCCTGATGAGTGTCCTCATTTTCTAAGTCAACATTTCAGACTCCTCTATAAATGTGGTGTTCAGTTGTTTGAAATATTCAACACAATTCCATCAGTGTCGATATGCAGACAGACAGACGTCAAAACAATTGACTCCTGTGGAAGATCCATTTATAAGACATTATTTTACATGAAAAATTTGACCGCATAACCTAGGCATCGAATAATATAAGATGACGTTTCGGCCATCGCGGTTGCTACCAGCTGGTGAATCGAATGAAATAAGTTGACCGTCCCTAAACACGGCGGACATTGTTAGAGCTAAAAGTATGTACATTTCATGGAAAACCATTGCATATACGCGACTGCTGATGATTTTGAATGCGGCTGGACGAAGGAATGTAACTGGAGGGGACAGACGTGAGATGGTGACGGAAGGATCAGCCGAAATACTGCATTGAGCATGTGAACGATGTTAAATGAGGCTTTCACTTTGATGGCAAAAAATAGATTGTTGCTCATTTATTGCACGTCTGCAAAACTACAGTGGATCTAACGAATTTAAGATGTGTTTATCAGATTCGTGCAAGGTAAACGCTGTTGAGTACTATATACTACCTAATTAGTTTGTTCAAAAAGTTTTGCGTATAACAACCCATGACTGGCTACTGACTGCAACCGAATCGTATTATGTATGTCGTCTTTTTGTTGACATGTTTACCATTTTGTATCTTTCTTGTTTATTATCCGGGAAACTTGTATTTTCTAGCGAATAACAGAGACATTATAAGTTAATGGTCGGCGCGTATATTTTAGGTTCTTCGTTCCGATTACTATTCGGACAGGGATACTGGCTAACTAACGGATAGAAACGTTTGTTTCAGTCAGGAAGAATTCTGTCTTTCGCCCTGGGGATCAACCTCATTTGTGTTCAGTAGACCATCTGGTCAACAAGCTAATTAATACAGCCAAATGACACCTATTAATTTACGTATATACGTACGCGTGTATCTAACAAACTGGGCAAATTATCTCACCAAACGGCGCAACAGCTTCCGCGTTGATCATGTGCATCAAAGTTTGACAAGTGTCTATACAACTTTGACTGTTGAGAAGTGATTTCATTGGTGGATAGACGGTAGTTATTGGTTCATTCTCTCGCCAGTCAATGCAGCGTAATCACAGCAGATCCGAACAAACACTTCTAGTTAATCTCCTTAAAGGTCTTGACCATTCAGTGCACATAATTTATCGGATTGTCGTATGCTGAGTAAAAGTTTGCAGTACAACTTGTACAACCGTCTGCAGTTTAAATGGTGATCACCTAATGCAATTAACTTCCATCCGAACTCTTTTCACTGCCGGCAGTCTATCCAGTCTTGTTGGCTATCCTTGCTGTTGGGCGTATCTGGCTGCCGCAACAATAATCCGACTAAAGTACAATGCTAAAGATATATGATGAAAGAAACCGACCTTTGTTAGTGATTTACATGACTGGTATAGAATGCGCTGAAAAAAATGAACAGTGTGTGGAAATAATAACAGAACACTTACTGCGCTTCCTTTTGAAGCGATCGAGCAATCTGAAAACTGCTCTCAAGTGAATGAGTCCTTGCACGTGATACTTTAATCATACCTACTTTGGAGTAAACGACAGAGTCGTCAGCGTTGTCTGCTTATGAAAGTTTAACTGGAGTTCAAATCCCCACCATGACAAGGTGGGACGTAACTCGATTCTACTGTTTTTTCCAGAGGGACTAAGCGAAAAAATATCTACGGGAATAGGAGTTATTCAAACATTTAAGTGATGTCCGAATTCTGGTATTGGTATGTTCGCCGGCGAACATACCAATACCAGAACTATCCACCCGAGCTACGAACAACACCACCACTGTTCACATCTATCCGATGTCCGAATTACATTAAACAAAATCCACCGTCACTAATTACTAATGAACGTAATTCGAATGATAAGATCCGTTGCCTATTGACCTTAGATACACGTATCCAGGTGGGTGAGTGAGCCAAAATGTGAGCTTTCTGGCATACGGATAAAGAAAACCAACTTACGCCACCATCCTGGAGGTGACGGCCAGGCTGAATTTTGCGGAGCTTGGTCATCAGTTCGCCAGATTTATGAGGTGAGTGACTTAATATAACTTAAGTAGTTCACAAAACTAAAAAAACCTGTGTACAATTTATTGTCACTAAAATGATTGCAGCAAGTACTGGATTCAGCATGCCCAATTTATCGCACACACCTCGGATTTTGAAGCATGTTTATGAAGTTTTATTATAATCTTCTACGTGCTGTTCACAGAGGTATTCAGTTTTGACTATCTGGAGCAAACCTAAATTGGCTTGGTAATACCCATGTACTGAGCAAACGAACATTGAGCTCCACCGTCAATTCAGTTTCGTTTTCCTCTTCTCAGTTCGGTAATTTCAACCCGAACTACGACTTAACCATATTAGGGAGGCGTCATCTTGTTGACAGTTTACAACAGTTCAATAGCACAGTTTCCAGAAGAACTCGTTAACACCGTCCCATGCGCAATGTCCCACTACAACCTTATTTGTGAACGGTTGTGCTTCCATGTGGCGCATATGTTGTACATTTACACCTTATGCGTCTCTCGTGTGGAACGTGATCTGGTGTGAATTTTTGAAAGTGTAGTATAATATTACGAAACCTCAGTACGATGTGACTGGCACTTTCCGCTACTTTTCTGTCTGTGGTGCCTAATTCTCATGGTTCGGACAGCTGAAGGGTTACCCAGATTTACAGTGATTTTCAGTTTAATAAAGGTGTCCACATGCGAAGTTACTTGATGGTTTAAACTACTGAACGGAAAGTAGTCATGAAGAAGTTGGTATTATAGGTTGAAATAAAACACCGGCTGGTTAGCCGAAATCAATCAAATTTATTCATCGAACAACTTGCAAAATTCGTATTACCGACACCAAACTCCGTCAAACAAAATGAACCGGTACTGTAGCAGATATGCACATATTCACTGTGATGGGATTTCGATCCAAGTACTGCTGTTAGTTTTCAACTTGGTTTCAGTCAAGAATGTTTTAGCACTTGGTTAGGTTACTATTCATGTCTGTTGATATATGTCCACATACATCTATTCCGGCTCATGATCCTTTTCCAAGATGAGCATATATGTGTTTTCACATGACCAGTTGGGTGTATGTTACTTTAAACATGAATTCAATATTGCTGCTGGGTAAATCTGTCGACTTCGTAAGCAATAAACAATCTGTGATCAAACATTACAGAGCTTGAACGCGTGTTCTCACAGTTGGCCATCGTTAATGTGTGTTGCTGTTCGTATCTGAGAAGATAGTCTTGCAAGGCTATAATATAGCTGTGAACATTAGTGATGGACTAGGGTGAATGACTTATTCTCAATCAACTGTCTTCTTACACCTTGAATCTGGTTGATAAATACATTGGCTATTGACTTGAGGAGTTTATCTGGCAGGAGCAAATAAAAACCTCTTGTCTCATGTGAAGCCCAAAAGTTGTCCATCTCTGTTGTTGTTGCTCGCACGTTAGGTAAATTGAAATGGTTTATTCTCTTGGTTAGCAAGACTAGGTGAAATGCTGAGATCCTGCGTCAATTCTTCCCTTATGGGTAGACCAAATCACGGGAACTCAGTATTTCAAGTTGAGTGACACATATCAAAGTAACCAATAACTGATCAAAAGGTATCTACAGTGAACACGAAAAGTCATGTTGGACTCATCCTAAAGTAAACGGATGTGTTGAAACTTTGCTAACTGTTAAATAAACATTGTTTTTTGTTTAGGTCACTAGAGAACGCTTGCTTAGGCAGTTTTGTATTCTTTTATAGTTCATATACAGTAAACTCGGAGAAAGAAAATAGCTTCGAAGTGCAGGTTTGAGGATACATAAATTTGATATGCAAGCAGGATCGAAGTGGGCGGAGATTTTTTTTCAGTATCTATATGCTCGGTTAGAAAAGTTTTCAATATAAATAAGATGTTTGAGTTTTGCTGTTCACTGCTTGCGATTTATTTTTTCGAAGAACTGTGTTTACACAGATTTTTCTTATCCATCATTTTTCTCTTTTCAGCGGTTATTGGACAATAGTGAGAGTTGCACCCACATAGCTTTAAACTTGACAACACAAGTAAGTAAAACTCAGGAATATTAATTAAACCAAGCATGCAGGAGTTACGATATCATATGAATCTGCTTTCACGTTTTTACCTAATAGGTAGATCTTTGGACTTCATTCAACTTTGTAAATAGGTACGGTACCATGGTGGCACATACATCATTTACTACTAAACGAACACGACTATATTGAAAATGTGTTCAGGCACAGGTTAAATCAGGCTGATATAGAGAAAAATAAATAAAACCAAATCATACACCTTTTAAAATGATGGGTGATAACCCTCATCTCCGGTCACTTGGTGATAATTGCAAAAATTTAACCATCAGACTTGAAGATAATCTGCCATGTGTAACACTGACAAATAATAGTAGGTTCCCCCTCCACAATGGACTGCAAGTAGTATCACTAAATTTGTTACAAGCTTCCCTGTAAACACCTGCATTTTGGTCAAGACAAACACTAGCTGACTGCAAAGCACAACAGATTAAACAACAACAACAACGGTATCCGTCTAAATTTGCTACAGTACATTCTGCTGTTCTCGTTTAGGCATTTTCGCACAGATTACATAAGCAAACGTCTCTTTGAGCTTGCCGTGAAACACATTCGTCAAAATTTGTTTACAGCACAGTGTTTGGAAACAGGTCTACAACAGAGACGTTTAATCAATGACATGTGAGGGGAAATCTGGTTAACAGTTTCTCGTAATCAACAACCAGTCTATGTTACATTTAATTCCAGACAAAGGTTTGACAACACAAAAATAATTTATCTAAGCGTGTATCTAGCAGATAACATCCGACGAAAGACCAGACCTACGGCGAACACACCAGTGTTTCAACGTATGAAAATGTCACGATGATGTACGCGCAGTTCCGATTTTTAAGGTTTGTCCCGAATAAATAACATGTAACATTAAGTGTGAACTCTAGGACATATGTACGGTTAATTTTCTTTCGGTGCGCTGAGATGCATTTCCGCAACTCACAAACCCGTAGGAAAGCCAGGTGTTACAGTTCAGCTCCGCAGTTGCGGTTAAGGACGTACCATCCCCTACCATAGTGACTGTGTTGCTTACAGTTTGTGAGAGTGATCTACATTCAATGCGAAACATTAAGGTTTACAGAGTCTCAAGAGTTGTTGAGATATAAGATTACAGGCGTTGTCGTTTGAAGTCTTTACATTAAACAGGGACTGCAACTGACAGAAATCGGTTATATTGTGTACTGTGAAGAAACGTGGCAAATTCAAGGTGGTCGAAAAATATTTCAGGCATACAGTTCATGTATCCAGCGCCTTCAGCTGAGAACCACCAATGAAAGTTTCTTACCCGTCTGCAGGACTGTGATATTCACAGCTTTTGGTCATGGCCTTCTTTTTCGAACGTTTTTAGTATTCCCGATTACCCGGATATAATTCTTTGGTGATAGTGCAAGTTATGCGGATAACTTGAGTAAAAACTCACTGTTAAAATGAAACTGTTAACTTATATGGTGTTTACAAGATCTTGCTGTAGATTGTCTGCATCCTGATTTTTGTGAACATGCATCAATATACATCCTGTGGCCAAATTGCTGTTTCTGCTCGCGCTTTGACTTGTGTAAGGACATGGTTCTGTGCGGCCATCGTTGCACATTACTACACGGTTTAATTTTCTATCAGAGGACGTGTAGCCAGTATTAGTTAATTATGAATGTTTTCTTCATGACTTAGTAAAAGATGGACAAGTTTGAAGTAAAATAGCACGCCCTGCGTGTTTGAAATTTGTAGCCCGTGTTTCTCATGTGCTTCTAGCTGTGCCTGTCGAGAGCTTAACAAAATTGTAACTGGCTGAACATTACATTTGCAAAAATTATGCAGAAAATGTCACGATTGAATATAGTTGTGTCAGGAAACAGCTCGTACTATCTCATCCTTCAATACGCCTGTACAAATGAGTTGAGATAAGTGTAATCAGTAATTTTTAGACATTTTAACAAATACGCTTGAATACAGTACAGTAATTAAGTCCCTTTGTATTGTTCGACACTTTTGAGGTGGCATCTATTTAAGTGAAGATATCGTGGAAATGGGCAGCCCAGTAACCTGTTTGAACGAGTGGGGTGTTGAAGAATCAGACCAGCAATCAATAAATCCCAGAAAGCTTCTGAACTTAAGTATCTGTTTGATTCACACGTTTTGACCGGGTTACCTAGCAGATACCTTGTTGGACGCTTTGGTCTATCTATCGAGTGATGAAAATCAGTGCCATCAATTTCGTTCAGCACTAAATTTAACAGTGAACACAGTAGCTAATACCCTCTAGTTAAATGTCATGACTTGGGTAGAAAAAACCACTGTCGATGGACCACGTGCATGGAGGGACAATCGGTATCAGTGCTACAAAAATCCGATGTTCAGATGAGTCTTCAGTTTCTGATTAGAGTGGACTTTTTATCTTTGGTAAAATTCAGCATCCGGTAGCTCATAGTGGGACAACAAAATAAATTTGGTTAGTACCTATTTTGTCAAAAACAAGAAACCACCTGCCTTCAACAGAATAGCTTATTAATTTAAATCTAATACACGAGCTATATGTATAACTACTTTTACGGAGAAATGTTAGCTTCCAAACGGCCTATATAAAACCCGGTTGCCAATCATATTTGCTGCATAGAAAAGTGCTGGCGTTTGATGCCTAACAGTGGAATTGAACCAAGGCTATGGTGGTGCGTTTCATATTGTCCGTGAACAAATTAATTGGAACTATACCCATGCTATGTTTGGACTTTTCGAAACAAACCGAAAATCTTACATTTTATCGGCTCACACCAAAAAATTATCATTTTGCTTGAAGTTATTGTTCGGTTGAAAGCATTTTGGAAACGACCATGATCAAAATGCTTATGATAAACATTTGCAGGATATATTTACCATTTCAGATTATTAATGCGCAACAGTGTAGAATAAATGATCTCTGTATTCGCGTGTTAGCGAAACCAGTTCAGATTGATATTTTGTTACAGTTCTGTTGCGAATGGCTACGTGTTGCTAAATTTTGGCCCAAAACCTGTTTTCCAATCATCAACTCGATATAATAAGCAAAATACAAACAAATTATAATCTTGACTCAACACATGTACTGCGGCTATGTTCGGCAGGGATTGTCTGTCAAACGGAAGTCTGAGGAAATTTTCTGTATACTCTTAATGCTATTTAATGGTGAGGTTAGGACTTCGGTCGAAAGGCTATTCACATTAGCATAATAATCAACCAAGAACGAATTTTCAAAGCAAAATAACTGTGTGGTTTAGCCTATAAACATGAGAAGAATAGGTCATAAGCCAAACCTCGACAGATAAAGATTATTCCCATTCAACTCTTTGATCCTGATTGAATGAGTGCAAGAAAGATAAGAGTGGTTTTGATATTAATTTACACGTAGGTCTGACTGGTTATGCATACTAACACATTTGTAAGTCAATTTTATTTATCACAAGATCATTAGAGTCCATAGATCAAGGTTGATGTTAAGGTCACTAACTCGAACTGTGTAGAAACTCAGTTTGCCTCAAACTCCTTGATGGTATTTCAGTTTTTGTAAGATATGATAGGATATTTGTGTTCAGTGGTAAATATTTGTCAGAAGTACACGGCTTATTTTGTGATTGTTGCCACTCATCAGGTATGCGTAACCAATGCACGCTGATCACATCTAGGAGCTCTATGAAAATTGAGTTTCTGAAAAGTTCCAGTTAATGTTCCTAACATCAGAACTTATCTACTGTGTCCAGTGAGTTTCCGATAAACGGCACAGCTAATGCGCAAGTGAATTAGTATCTCCAACTTTTAGAATCTGCCGTTCCCACTTTAAGATGTATGGTTGAAGTTCAGCAGTTACACACACCTGAGGAGTGGCACCAACCACAAAACCGGTTGTGTACTTTCGACGATCTTCGGCCATCAAAAACGTAATACTTACTCAAACTAAACAGTAGACCTTTTAATTTGTCCTCTCCATTCGTGGTAGGTAAACACCAAATTCTACAGGGTATCTGCCAAGCAGCCACGAAATTAAAGAAGTGGGCGAAGTATACCATAAAAAAGTTTGTTGCAAGCACTACTCAATCAAAGTGCAATAACTGGCATTAATGAGTCGCCAGCTAATTAATATAACAAAGAAAAAGTTTCGGTCATTTTGAAGATACCTGCCAAAAACACGGAAGAGCTAAAGATTCAAAAATATGTAACTGTTTGGGTTAGTTTAAATCGTTGTTCCATTAGTAAATTTGAACGAATGATGAAGTCTTTATCCTGTGTAATCAGAGCAGACTTTCAGGTAGTTGCACTGAAAATCTCACATGAACCATCCACATTTCGTTGATGGATGAACAGACAGAACTTGTTGTGAAAAAACACAACAAAGTGATTCTTTTTAATTATATCGGTGATGAATGCGTACGTTTCCGTCGCATGAACGGACTTTGTGAAGTTGTTCTCAATATGGGCAGCAGGGAAAATGCTGGGAACGGAATAATGTTTGGATGAGAAAAACAACACCAGACGATTGGTTGTTTATAAAAACATACATATTGTTGACGTTACCTGTTAATTTAATATAGGCACTGATCAGAGATTTTGGCAACTGGAAAAGTCAATCAATTAATACGGTTAAGACCGTGAGACTAAAAACTTGTTGTCTGTACAGAGTAAACAACAATTGTTGACAAAATAACTTTCAAAACAATAAGATTACCTTTTAGCATTTTGCTGAAAGTTTGTTGTTCATGGAATTTGAAAATATGTCTGGAAGATTAAAAGTTATGTATCGCGAATTCCGTTGCCAGGTCGTTTCTATATAACTGCTTGTGGAAATTCTTTCTGATGGACGTATAACATACATAAGCAGATATTTAGAGTGACAGCTTATCTGTTGCACGGAAAACCACGCGACGTAGCCCCATGCAATAAGTCCGGCGATCTGAATATACAGTCCAGCTTTGTTGAGATAGGGCGCGACGAATATGGTAGGAAAAGTTCAAGTATTTCCGAGCGAAAGTTTCTAACCACTTTTATTTCAGTAGGCCTGGTGTTAATTCAGTCCATGTGTTACACTGCATAACTCCACGTTAGTCCGTTATCAACTTTCCCTGTATCACATAATACGTATTCCTGCTATGAGAATCAGCATGATTAAAAAATCTTTAAATATGAAACACATACAACTGACTAAACTGCAATCTTTGAACGTTAGTGCAGGGATGTTTATAAATTCCGCTCACTTCGTACAGCTTGTAAATAACGTATTCTCTAGTAATTTACTTATACTTTCAGCATTTATGTGTTGATCACACGCTTTTTGAGTACAATATATACACTTTGCCCTTCCAGTTTGCCATTGCTAACCATACTCTCAAAGTTGCCTTGTAAAATGGATGTGTACTTCTCATTTTTGGTCAGTTAGTTAAGATGATCTAGTGAGCACAGTTGCAGTTAGGCTACTGAGGCACGCTAAATATTCATTTGCCACCGTATGGGGACGAAGCTAACACGAGAAAAATGGGAAGTGTGTATCTTTCTGGTTGTTAGACTGGGTATGAGAGAACCATCGCAAACAGTATCTGAAAGAAGAAACTTGATCACTGTATTTTTACAAAACGCAACAGACTGCAATAGAAAACTGAAATAGAACATCGAGTTGAGCTCGTTACTAGTGGTTTTCAGTAACACTTCATCAATTATGACCATAACTTGCTAGAAAGTATTGTGACGCATCTTAATGTCAATCCCGGTAATGCAAACATTTAATGTTTACTTCCTTTGATGACTTAAAATGATTTACTGAGTAGTGCGCAGTTAGCGTCAGAAAAACCAAATTAACCGATCAGAACTGAGATGGTGCCATTATGATAAATTATAAACATGCCCCTTCAACTTGGACGTGAGTCAGCCCGATACTCAAATTATCTAGCAGAGTAATTCAATATGGAGTAATTGAAGACGACTTCGTAAAATGGCCACCGGCCAACGGAAAATGAGCATAGATCAATAGCATAGATCAAGCTGAGAGCGTGTCGACCAATGCGAAGCAAAAAAATCAACTGCAGCGCAATAGAAATAAGAGTTATTTCTATAGACAACCTTTATACAAAATTTATCCTAAATGTTAGGTGCACGTTGCAAAAGACAAAGTAAACAAAAATCCAAAGCCGAATTTCTACAACCATACCACAAATGCATCAACAAGTTCAACAGTCAAAATCGTATCAAAGACAGACCAACAAATGTACCAATAAAATTCAACAAACTTAAAATCTAGGGTTGACCTAGCACACGCGATCAATTCTAAATTACCAGATAGTGTGTATGGTTTTCTTTGCATAACTTTTGCTTTGATCCGACGGTTTAAAGTTCAACATTTTCTTTAGCCAGACCGGTTTCACCGACATAATCTATTGGTCTCCCACGCACGATGCAACTGTTCAGATATGAGATCACTGCGCAAGACATGTTAGTATGTCTACGCTATTAGCATATACCATGTGAATGAAACAGACATTAAGTGGTGTCATACTTTAGAGGTTGCAAGTTGCTTTCACTTAACTGTGCTTTTTAGCTATACTTAATTAGGTTTTAAAGATTCTCAGGTGTACCAGTTTTTCCTATTTTTTCTTCTCAATAAGATGAGAATTTTGATATTTGGCAAAAAAGTTGAAAGTTCTAACTTAAAATAATAGTTTGCCATCTTTCATTATGTTTCTGAGTATCCAAAACCTACTTTGCTTTGAAAAAGTTGTTGGTTTGTCACAGTATTTCAAACAAACGAAACGGCTAGCGGTAGAAGGTGGTAACCAGCTTCAGGAACAATCCTGCAATCGATCACCTACCAAACAACGCTAAAATTACTAGCTAAGAGAGAACTGTGGACAAAATCGACAGTAACCTATAGCCTACTATGATTGCATTGTTGAACAGTTGTGCTATAATCCTTTAGTTATTGCATCTAAGGGAGTTTACGTGTAAGTTTGCAAACTTTCATCTTATTTTTGCTCAAGTACTTAAGCACCCCAAGGTCAAAAACTGCATTGCTGAACTGATTGTTTCGAAATAAAAATGCTTCTCAAAACTAAACGTCCTACAGTACTACACTTTTTAAAAGAACTGGTCGCAATAACACCACTAAGCATGGACCGGTTGCGTCGATGTCGGAAACTGTGACAGCTACAGGTTCAGTTGATCGGGGTCAACAGAGTATCACACATTTGGTAAACATTTCAAAATGTTTGTTCATGTTTTACAACGTTTGGTGGTAACGATGGACACGAAATCTATGGCGTTTTATGAAGCTAACCAAAATGAAATCAATATTTCAGCGTAACCTTAATTATTCAATGGAACAGACAACTTTTTATGGCGTTTTCAGCTAACGCCCAAAAAGATGTTTCATTTCAAGATCAAGAAAACCCGGATTTTCATTGTTGGGCAATATGCATTAAGCTGCTGGAGTCCACTGTGTAGCTTCGATTTGAACCAAGCAGCTACAGAAAACCATTCAAGTAATAACGATAAATAGTCAAGCGGACGAAGTGGAATAAGCAGCACTTAATGCATTACCGTCAATGAGTTACAGTAAAAGAAAATATCTCAGTCATAACCTGTTTCCAAACAATGATTGGATAAAGTTAGACAGCCCAATAGTCATTTAATGGGTGTTCCATGTTGAACAGAAATAGTGGCAGATAAGGCGATATTGAAGTTTCATCATTCCAACATAAGACAGTGTAGAAATAAACGAAAAACTTCAGACGACCCTTGAAGAAACGCCATTCTAGAGGACATCGTTAAGTGTTAGAAGCCACCGAAATAAACACGTTGATTTTACTGACTGAAGTGGAGATTGGTTAGAATAGAAAGGAAACCAAGAACCGAAACTAGCTTCTTATCCACAAACACAAGTTCCACCTCTTTTTTAGACTAACAGCAAACAAAAATCGACCTTCACTGTGCTTTCGGTGGACAATGAAACACAATTTCATAGCATTTAACGGCACAAAAAGCCGTCTGTTTTGTAGTGAATTATAATTGTTCCACATGATTGGCCATCAACCACACCGACGCTTTCCGCGTTCTCGGTTTGAACCACCACGTCTGCGTCGGTGGTGGGAACATAATTAATGACCGACTTTGGGACCAGGCTCGATTCTACCTGTAACCATATGAAGGATGACAATAGAGACATTTATTTACGTTGAGGTTCCATTAGACTTTGCAAACCTTTCTCTAAAATGTTGGACGAGACACTTGGCAATCATTACTGCGTCATACGTATTATGTTGTCCATTGAGCTTTTTTTCATTTTTTGTTGTTGAAAGGGCATTTTTATTCCTCCCTCAGTTTTGTGGATTCCACACCCTCGCAGCTGTTGACCGTCTTTATTTATTATACTTTAAAAACAGTTCTATCCAAGGGCATCTTTAACTATTCAAAATGTATCGGGCTATTCAGAACCTCCTTAGATTCCTCTATTCAGTACCACCCTTGAACAATTTGTCACATAAAGATACAACGAATCCGATAGACAGTTATATAATGGGCAGTGTTTATAAGTTGACGTAGTCGTTGGTGAAACATAAGGGCTTAGAATAGACACTTCCCACCGTATCACGGTACTACTCACACTAATGAGCAATTGAACGATTAAACCCACGCTTTTGCCTAACGGTCGCTATCACATAAAGTAAAGTTAGAAAGCCGTCCGGTGATTTTAGCACTAAAGGGACTGTGTTCGTTTCCCTTGGTTTTAAACAGCCAGTTGTTTAGGAGAAATTATTGGAGAATTTCTGAACGTCGATAAAAGTTAGACAGAAATCAGCCTGCTGAACATTCTTGAAATGGCGGACCTCTAACATTATATTCTTGTTCACTATTTACCGAAATACACAATAGTTTCCCGTGAAAACAGAGGAAACGTAAGGTATCAGAATTGAGAATCGGGCGAAAAATGGGCAAAAATATGCAAATAACCATTTTGGGAAAGCGGATAAAAGATGGTTTTTATCCACAGACAAAATGTTAGCAGATGTGTTTACATAACACATGGCTGAACAGATATTCACTAATGCTTTCCAGGATTTGTGCCCTTGTACTGCATTACGATAGTTAATGCCTTCTGTTGCCTTTGCTCATAATTAAATGTTCAGCTAACATAGCTGACGAAACAGAGTCACAATATTATGTTTAAGAAAGCAGAAGGAAAACGACGACCTAGTGACAGGCTAAAGAAGCAATACTATGGGAACTTTCGTTTTACTGGCAATTTCTCTGACAGGTTTTTTTACATCAAAAGTGGCCGACTACACCAGAATCTCAGCTTAAGACAGATTCGGCAATGCCATAGAAACATTGTGGCCGAATGCGGTGAGCGTTCAACTGACTGAATACTGGAGCTGATTTTAACCGTCCCATACGATACCCAACCAATCAGATGGTAGATCATAAAGCTCAACTCATTCCGTTAATATCTAAAGCATCATCATCAACAGAAACATACATACTTTGTTTGAATAGATTATGTGTACGAGAATGACTATCACCAAATCTGAAGTAGAACGGCTACTCAGTCATGCAAGTGCTTAACACCCGACCTATCACACCGTTTGCTTGGTCTGTTTCTGCTACCCTAATCGAAGTTAAACGCGTCCGTACACACCTACTGACAGCCGTTTAAGCATGCATCTCAGTGATGGTAATTGATTTGTCTGTCTGGTTTCTTGCCTGGAAAGATAATTAGGCTGAGTTGCTCGAGGTGTGGTTATCACCAATCGATTACTAAATGCAGTGTGGCCGGAACAAGTCTATACATTCTCCCACGGTTGGTTGCTCTCTGTTTCATTCTACTTCCCCTCTATGAGTTGAATTACTTTTATTGTTTTCTTCAGTCATTATTTTTACACAGACTACCAACTCTGTTCTGTTTTCTGGTAAATGGTAAAATATAATACACTCTATGGCAAACCTCTCTGTTTGCAATGTTATTTAAACAATCGCTCTTGGATGGGCTGACCAAATCAAGCTTCACGCTTGGTGGCTTGACTTGTTTGTGGTGCGCTGTATTTTCCAGTATTTAGTTTGATCTACCGTCATGTCTTTTTGATGGCGCAGTGGTAAACACGATTGTCTGATGGACAGCATATCCGTGGTTCAAGTCCCGACAGTGGCAAGGATGTGAACTACTGACGAGCTCTAATGAGGGCGAAACTCGGGTCTAGTGCTTTTTGCGAAATGGGCCGACTGGAAAGTCTATGGGAATACAACAGCTGCGATCAATTGTGGGTGATACTCAATCTACATGAAAATCATATAACTATCCGAAATTTGTTCACTTCACAGAGCTCAGGTTGTATTACTATTTGGAAGATGGTTTATATTATGGAACTGCTTGCAACAACCCTTTTCGAAGCCCTATGATCTGCTGTTAATACCATTATGATATATGTGACAGGCAGCTGATAAGGCAAATTGTGTTCACCGAGGGTGAAGCGCGCACTACACTTCCATCTATTATTGTTGGTAGACACAGTGCAGTGAGTTCGGATATGTCCGTGCGCTAACTAACCATTAACTATGATACGCCTAGTAGTATTATGGCATTCTAATATTTCCGTATGTCTCAGCAAACTCTCAAGCAGAAATTACTTTTCAAACGATTTTGCTGAAGCTCAGGTAGTTACCGAATACACAACCAATTCAGAGCTGAAATACACAACTCTATGACAATCGCGTGCAATCTGTCTTGTGCGTGCTAGGCAGCGCTAGAATCAGTTACTTCTTCGTTGGGGACTGTAATGTACTTTGTCCTTTAACAATGAAGTGTAATTTCTTCGGATATTGTTGACTAAAAGCTTTGAAATTTACTTACAGCTGTAGATATCCATTTTTGATTGCCGCCTTCAATTCCTCGGACTGTTAGGCGACCGTTCACTCTGGCAATATGTAAAACAGGGGAGACTTAAATTAATACCTGGTTATATTAGCTGGAACCGTGAATGTGGTCACAGTCTTCTTGCTTTTTACCTACACGGTCCCACAAAAGAACAGTGGTCGCAGCCAAAGTTGTTTTAGTGTTACTGTTATGGTTTGGGATCCAAGAGGAAAAAATCATTCGGTAACAGTAGAAGAGAAACGATGGGTGAATTCGCATGTGCAGACATTCCACTACGACTTCTTGTTACTTATTATTGATGATCATTCAAGGAATACAATTCTACAACATGTTATTGCGATCACACATATAACCCTCCTCAATTTAATGCATCTGTTAATTCACAGTATTTGCTAACTGGACTGAGCAAATTGCCTGAATTCGAATGCTAGCGATAATGGCCAGAAACGTGTTTATAAACGTGATCAGTTCTTTTGTAATCTTAAGGAATTACGAATAACAGTATATTGCGGAAGGTCAAAGTTACATGCAGACCTTCCGGAAAACTTGGTCCTAAGCGCGCGGAGAAGATAGATTTTGTTATAATGGTGCGAAGGACGTTGCACTTCCTATCGAGGAACTCAATGAGACAATCAAACCATGTTGACTGTGACCGTACTTGTAATACCCACAGCAGATTGCACTTTGTATCCAAATCGGTAGCCATCTGAGCTTTGATACAATCGTTTGGAATATGGCAACTTCAGGTTGAGAACGTGAGGCGATGTGTAAAATTTACTGACGGCCTTATCAACAATGCACGCTCTACAGTAATGACTAAAGCTGGACATTTTATTACCACTTGAGTTCTTTGTGACTACATACAGTTTATGATGCACTTCATTGATATTCTGAAAAGCTTTGGACATAATAAATATGTATTAAACTCAAACTAGCTTTCCGCACAAATGAACATCAGTATTTGTTCGTAACTAACATTCTACTCAAGCGTTCAAGTTTGAAAGATTGTCCCAAAAATCACGCTCATGTCCTTGATTACTATTCCGTTTAAGAAATAAAAACACCGACATTCGCCATTCTCACTGAAGGAACAGCTTTTCGCATTAATCACTAAATACAAGAAAAATCAGAATTTATATTACTCTTTCGTTTTCTCATTGACATTTTATTTCTTTCCGTGAGTAATTATTCAAAATTCCTTAATTTATTGTACTCTGAAAAATATTTGATTGGTTTACATACTTTGCAGTCGAAGTCCACAGTTACTGCGGCTGGATAAACTTGACTAAACAATTTTTAGAATTGTGAAAATGATGTAAGATGATGAAAAGTAAAGATTTCAACACAGATTCTTCCTCAAACAATACTATTAAGCATATTTCCTAGAAAGATTTCAATCATGGTGCTGTTAATACGCTGCGCTTAAAAAAATCCATCCCCACTTAGTTCCTTATTCATTATTGTCAGCCTTTCAGAGATACAATTCAATAATTGCTGAGCCAGCTTTTTGGTAACACTGACACCGAAGAGAAGACGCCGACAGTCATTTGATCGTCGAATCAATAGTTGTCAATATTTTTTATATCAGTACCTTGGTGGCATATTCTCACATTATAAATCTTGGGTATATGATCAAGTATAGAGACGGGCAGAAATGGGCCCTACAAAACCACTGCAAATGAGGGAGAATTTTCAGTCGTCAGAGAGATACACAACCTGAGTGAACACGTTGTGCAGTCGCCAGTAATCCAGCTTATTGCCCTGGAGAAGGTGAACACTGAAGTTTGGACGGAGTAGGACCGGGTCAGACACAGCGAATTAGTCAGCGATATGAGGTACAATGGATAGCAGTGGATCTTGTTCCGACTTCCTGCTGTCAGTGTCCGCTGACTATTCATGTGCATCATTAACCTGGAAATGCGCCCAACTTAGTTTTATGTAGAAAGCATCAGTCCTTTTTGCTAAGGTAGAGGCTATTGCAACTGCAGATGACTTGACAGGTTACGTGAGGGACAGTACATTCTTATAAGACTGTGAGTTGAACCGTAATATTGGCTGACAGTGACACAGTTGGGCAGAGCGGTAATTGTTATAGAATGTAGATTATGATTTTCGACTTACTTCAGTAGTGTTGTAGTCACACGTGATGTTCACTTATAAATCATTGATTGAGCTAGCTAGATGCAGACGTTCTGCAAAGAGGTGTCGTGCAAAGTGCAAACTAAAACTTTGAGAACAGAAAAGCAACCATAAAAAAGATTCCAAACTAACAGAACGAGCAAATTTGTATTCCGGAAGTCCGTCACAACGCCTTAGATATCGAATATCTGAGAGGGAACGGTTCCTATGAAGCTCCACATGAGTTACCAGAATGAGTCGTAACTTGTGAAGGGATAACTGGTAAGAGGAATCTAGAACGTTTCGAAAAAGCCAGTGTAATACGCGAAATGTTAAGAAGACCAACTGATACAACTATCATACCAAATTGTAAGGCCATTTCAGTCAGTCAGCTTTCGAATCTGGTGAAAAATCATTACTAAGAAAAAGTAAGCTAATATGTTTTATTAAAACTGATGGATGCTCACGGGAGTTGCACACATCCATCTTTTCCAGCCAACGTCTATATAAATTTTGAACTTTCCGGTTAGGTTCGACCTCCGTTAACATTTCTTCCTCTCTTTCCAAATAGCTCCAGGCTAACATGTGTCGATCTGGAGCACCGGTTATACCAGTACCATCTTTGAAGGCCACGGGTGTAAAATTGGAGATCTGAAAATACACAAGACCCCAAGGATCTTGCGTACTTTCTCCCAGTTGGTGAATAAAAGTTAAGTCGCCCTGACTAGTGACCCGTAAAAAAGAGAGTTTTTGTAGCAGGTCCAACTCTTCAAAAGGACATATTCAAATGTTCACTAATTTGTTGCTCAAATTTACATTCATATACTTATTACTATATTTTCTGCGTATTCACTAAGTTGATTAAAGGTCAAAACACTGTTTTCTACCGACGTATTTGAAAAATTCCAACAGTAGTACTCAAGATGTCTTGCACAGTGACGTTTGTTCCCATCTCATTGTCTGCTTTTGCGGAATTAACACGCGTGTTATATATTGACGGCAAAACAGCAAAGCAAAAAATGTAGTCGTATCTGAGATAGGCAGTCAGATGACCAAAGCGGGAGCAGCGAGGTGCGACTGAAGAGTACTCACTTATAAGACAAATGAAATTGATGTGACGTAAAAGAATTGCTGCGAGTCATAAGGATGATAGGGTCCGGAAAGAGAGAGGAATCGTCAGGAAATCTACAGAGATCAAACGGAAGGAATGAGGTCTAGTTGAAAAATTCTTGCAAATTTGAACAGAAGTTAAACGATTGTACAACGATTAACATCGATTGAAAAGATAAAACGAAATGATAGAAGAAAATAGAGATAATACACCATTTGTTAGATTCTATGAATAGTGCACTAGTCCAAAATTCTGGCTAGGAAAGGATAGGAGAACAAAATGAGAATAAAGAACAATGGTTGCGTCTTCACAAGCTTGAGCTGGTCATCAACCATTTCTGGAAGCACAGGTTGGAATTCACTCAGCGTATCGAGACGCATTTCGCAACGTTGCAAGCCTGCTCTAGCTCGGACCTGACTAACACTCTGAAGTGGGGCTTTTCATTCCACCGAGTGTCCGGTCTGTAAAGGGTGTTTTGTAATGGCACTAACTGCGCACATTTCTCTAGAATTACTGCTCTTGGTCAATTGCTAATCGACAGTCCAATAATGTTATATCCTTAAAGAGAGCATCCGGTGCGTTGTACTTTGTGATGTGATTTGTGCTTCAGAATGCTGCAGGTGTTTGAAAGAATATTGCACAATTTTCCACGCTATAAATCTTATTCTGATGAAAAAGAGGTTTACCCGCACAGTGTGGCTTTTTCGTTGATGGCCGATTCAAGCACAACCTGTTTGCTGGTATAACGTGAGGGTCATAGTGGTATGGAAGACTCATTAGTATAATAGAATCGAAGATTACAAACAGTCTAGAAAGAGAGAAGAGACAGTTACAGGACAGTGTCTAAGGGTCCGGCGGGCGAGAAAGCAAAACTTCTACAGTTTAGCATCAAAACGGTGTATAACAAATCCGTCATTCTCTTAACATTTTGAAGTGAATCAATTATTAAAACGTGTTTTCTGCCTTGTGTTGCTCAAACATCAGCGCCTTCATTTACAAGTATAATTGATTAAAGCGACACAGAGCTACGTCTAGCTCATGGTACAACTTGATCACAATACATGAAAAACTGAATTTGTTAGGGTAAAACACGACATCGTTACCTTTTAATGAAACGAGCTTATGAGTTTTGCGAATCCAAATAAGTAAACTGATCGTAACTCATTCAATTTTGTGCAATTTTTTGCTTGAATCAGTTTGTCGAACAGTCGCCTTTGAACGTTATTCAGTAGAGCTATATTAGGCAGGCAAAGTGTTTTTCGAACATCAATTAAATTATTAAATCTGTAACAGTGTCTTAACTTTAACTGTAGAATTTACAACAACCCGACAACTCAAAACATGATGAACATATGTTTTTTGATGAATCGTTATTGTGCCAGTTTAATTATAAGGGATAGCAAATTACGGCGAAATTTCTGAATGATCAGAATCAACGGCACAACGCACTGCGGTTGCTGGTCAGGACATGGGGTAAGCTCACATCCCGTAAACTAGGTGATTTATAGTCATCAAGGTTGTGGAGAGTGTAGTATGTAGTTTAAATGTCTCTTATCCAAACAAACAAACAGAATAGGCGCTGCTGCACACAGCTTAATTATTTATAAATTTGCATGAACTATTTTTGAGTATTAGTGATGCTTGCCATTGAATCAGAAATATTGGATACACTAATTATTGTTCAATTTTAAATAGTCTGCTATCAACGAGTATATAGAATGATTTAGAGGTATCTGCAGATTATAGCACATTTTTTGTTCTGCGACATCGACAGATGAGAGGTAAGTAACAGACAAGCAGTATGTATATATAAACTGTAAAGCAATCTTGACTGTGAGTTCCGTTTTCAGAACAATGTGATAAATGCACTGATAAAATGAATTTTATCTGTACCTTTATGTAAATTAACCGCGTTACCTTAAAACAAACGATGTGGTTTAGGTTTACACTAGGAAATCTCACCAAAAGAGATTCCATAAGATTAAATTGCGAGATGCGTACGTTGAAGATAATTTATATTCTGCCAGATTGTCTCAATAGTTGATGAACGACTAAGCTTGTGGTCATCAGGATATATGTCGTGAGAGGATGAAAACAAGTTGACAGTGAACGTTGTGTTTCACGTAATTTCGCAATTCATGTCAGCCCGGCTGACGCATTGATGTTCGAAAGTAACCAGGTCCTTCGTGAGTTCCTCCAATGTTTTTGTCGCTCTTTTCGTAGGCTTTTAGTCTGTCACAAAGTTCCACTGTTGTTTGGTAAGTTCTCGTATTATGTGCACCTAGGAATATAGACGAACAACAGTATAGGTATGTTTCTTCTATTCTTACATATGCTTCAGCTGTCTGAGCTCAGTCTGCATTTCTTTAGCCACAGGATCACCCACTCCTTTAGCTCTACATCTGGTAACTCAGGATCCCTAGAGACACCAACTATAAAGCAGGTGCGTTTAATGAGATGTGTTGATGATCTTCCGTCTGTCCTGCCATACTGAGGCGTTATAATAATAACGACGACAGGCATAACTCTTCGATGAACTTGAAGTGTCACGAAACTTCCAATCCACTTGTTTCTCAAGAAAGTACAAAAGTGTTGCACCAGCTGGTCATTGCAGCAAAAAGCGTCCTTTAGAATTGGAGGGAACTGAATAATAAAAATTGAGGAGCCTAAGCTATTGTAATTACAAGTTTACCACGAAGCTATTATTTAGACAAAAATGTCTTCTTGGTAAGAACTGGAATTTGGTTCAGCATCTTGTAGTGATCTAGAAAAACGTGGCTTTCTGGTTGTACCCCGGAATCACCACTGAAAGTGGGGTTATAATGAATTGTGCACACTAACTAGCGTGAGCTGATTGTCGCTTTAGGGAAGCTCAAGTTTAGCTTCATCATAGTCAAATGCGACGGCTTGGTGAAGTGAAAAACAATTTCGTGATGAGTGAGCTCAACTTTTTCTTAATGTACGTAGTGCACTAATCACGGACTAACTTAATCTACATACAGAAAACTATATGTACAGTAGAGATGCAGCAACAATACTAAAGAGTATATGGTAGATACCCGCCGAACTTCGATACTAACCCTTTTTGTACTTCTGCCTTTGTAATATGACTAACTGATCATTTTCACTTGCGACCTACGTCAAACAAATCACTCACTAGAATTCATGGCAAACCTTTCTAAACATTACAGTAAAATGTGTGTTCTTATGCTGATCTAAATATAACCCCATTAAGGTAATGGTGCGCTGCATGCATTTTCTTAAAATCAGTGATTATTTATTCGCTATATTTACTAGTGGTCACTAACGAAGGTTACATATATGCGATTCTTGCTTAAATATTGTTGAATGTCTTTTCGGTTTAACCGATGTAAAGATTTGTGATGAATAACACATTTTGACAAATCATCTTACTACGAAAAGTGCCTGTCAGGTGATGACATTACTCGCTCACTTGCGGAATAAATAATTACAATAGGAGCAGAACGAGATAGTCCTCACTTTCTTCTTCCAACCTCATAAACGTAGCCCGAAAGTAATTGGTAACTTTCATGATCTTTGAAAGCTAATAAATCATCCATCATTTTGTTTCCAACATGCGCTAAATACAAACCCTAAATGACCATATGCTATCGGTCATAGTTACGGCGCCAGGTGTAACCAAAGTAACATACTGACTACACACACAGAAATCTAGTCACTACTCGGCCTAGTTTGCTCGAAGCGATTGGGCTTAACGATGTAATTAGACCTATCATCAAATCAAAAATAAGAATGTTCCCGCAGGGCTTTCTATGTACCAGATGTGGAATTCTTTCAACTGATTGAAAGATACTATCTCTAATAACATCCAAAATGTATAACCTAGTATTTCAGCTAAGGCAAACTTGGTTGGAAGTTTGTTCCAAATGCAAGACACGAGACCCCTATGAGCGGTATTAAATACGTGCGAGACTTACTCTCCCGTGAGTCAGTTCGTATAAGCTAATAATTAATCAAAAGTGTGGATAGCATAAACCAAATATCACACAAATTATCGTACTTTGTACAATACGGATTGGCAATTTTCTTCGACCGCTTCAAAAGGGATCACTAGACCCCTAGTTCACTTTTAGTAAAATCTATCATCGGTGCACATGGTTCGAATGAATGGGCGTGTCCCTTATCACAAAACAATAATGCCATACAATTTTGTGGTACCGCCCAGAGTTTTCGTTTTGTATGTGACTATACAAAGTCGCTGAAGACGTTTAAGTGATGTTAGAAATCATTTTATTGTAAATGATTCAGTGAGTGAAGAAATAAAAGTGGTAGTTTGGAGAACAAAAGACCATTCCTTATCTGCTCTTATCTTCACTTACGCACAAAGTACTCATGTGGTACATGGATCCAACACAAGTCAGTGGGCACAAGTAAGTAGACTGATTAGTTAACCAGCTCTATGATCAATTCACAGCCCGGAAGGACTGTTAAGCCTAGAGAGAATGAGTAGCAACCGAGTTCCCAATCTAGGACACTCAGTGAAAGTAGATTAGTAGCAATTCTCTTATGTAGGAGAAATGACACTTACTGATTTAAACTGTGGCAATCTTTGCTAGCATATAACGCAACTTAAAAATGTGGGAGATCATTAGATGGCACTGTCTGTCAGGATGTAGTTCTATTCAGACTTTCAGCTGCAGTTGTCTACAAACAACGGTTTGGTATCTCATTCACTCATCCAGGTGACACGCTGACTGCCGGACCAGCTCAGATGGAACCGCCGCTAAAATCCTCTTGATGTCAAGTTGAAATACTCACTCTCACTTATTCTACTGACTATTAGTTTGATTGGTGATGAATAATTAAGGAAGACTGACTGTGGAACGTAAAACGGCAGCGTAAATCAAAAGCGATTATGACCAAAGTTAAAGATATGCCGATGCAGCCCTGCCCAACAAGAGTGCACTAGATTTGTGATTCACACGTTTGCCTGACGTGCACCAAGGCCGGACAGACATGCACTGCATTGACAACTTCCAAAAAGGAAACCATCATTCTACTGTTCTCTTCTGAAACGAGTCATCCGGAACATGAGAGCAACTTTGCAGGCTGAAGTAAAATTCCAGTGTCATGGAAAGTACATTTTATAGTTCAGCCTAAAAATTGAGGTAAATAACTTGCCTACGACTTCGAGGCGTTGCAGCAACCCCAACTCTGTTTACAGTTAACATAATTACCTCGGTTACTTTCACTAAAATGTTGGTGCACCTGTCAAAAACGCGGAATTTACGAGATTGCTTGGTAGTTTTGTAGACGCCTATCAACCATATAGCTTACAAACTCAAGGTTTCACGTCATTCGTGATGGGGCAGTGATTTTAATTCTAACAACAAACGAGATATTCGCGTCATCTTTGTAACGGCATTCTCAGAGACCGTACAAGTATTTACGTAGTGTGTCTGATAAACTGAACTGTAAGTTATTTTTGTGTGTGAAATATAGACCAGCCCTTTTCACACATAATGGTGGTAACGGAGTTTCCCGTCTTACTGAACAAAGGCAGTCCTTTGTTCTTAAAGTCAAATCAGCCACTTTACTTTGTGGACTGTTTCGTTTGACTATTCATTATTCATTCAATTGATCAACACGCGTCTGGACAGTGCTGACTTTCCTATACCTTTAGTGTACGTGAGCTAACTGTGTAGAAATGAAAACGCTTTTTCAGCACTGTAACAAAAGAACACTGTCCACCACAATTTCAGTTACACTTTTTTGTGAAGTCTTCATCAACTATTCATGTGACTTGACAGTCGTGCCATTTATTATCATAGCTTACTTCCTTTGGCATTGAGAACATTATAAAAAAAACGTTCTGGTTGTAGAAAGTGATACACATACAAAGGATTGGTTACCAGTTACAATGAAGTACGTTATGCCGAATCACATCTGATTTGTGGGCGAAGGCTTCCTTTTTGACTGCTTTTTACTGTACAACTCATGTCAGTCGTGTTTGCATTAGGGAGTCCGTTCGAACTTAGTTGTTTGCCAACAGACCACAGTATAGATTCTTCAGCAATATTACGTCCTTTCACGAAACAACTAACTTTGGCGTAATCCGAAAAGAATATTTTGCAACTCAACCTTCAAACGATGGACTGAGAAAACCAAGATTTTTAGGTAGTTCGGTTACCTTTTTATTAATGTAGCTCTTTCAGACTTTTTATGCGGTCCGACTGTTTCTGAAGAGTGGTGAAACGCACGTAAGCTGTATGCTACTACATCAGAACATGTGGATTCTCAGCTTTCAGTTATCACCGACACTCGCTGTCAACATTTCTTTCTTATTCGTTCAAAAAAGTGATTGGGATCACAGTTTACTGAAAGGACACTGAGGAACAAACTGAAAGAAAACCTGTTTACCACGAAAAAACTGATGATTGAATGACGTGGACAAAGTGATGTGAAATTTTGGCGAACGTTCTAGACGACTCCCTGCTGTTGTAGTAAATAAAGTTTAGAGGGACGTTTCACTTGTTCAGCGAAATCTCAAACCTTCCAAAATGCCCATCATGTAATACACTATTTCCCCACTCCTATGCTGTAAGACTACTTTTGGGTTTAATAGATGTTGTTGGTGGCCGTAGTGATCAGTGTCATAGGAGCTGAAAACCCAGCCAATTTTTTGCAGATTTTTACCAAGTGAGCAGCTTATCGGATATCTGTAGATTTTTGTAATATCTGCAGGCTAAAACCGAGCTTCCTACGCAGTCACATCAGTTTGTGTCAGTCAGTTAGTGGAAACATTAGGCAACATGTATTCATTGAAGGCGAGTCATATTTTCGGACCCTAAGGCAAAATGAATCACATACATTCCACGTGAATGTTTCTTTATTAAAGCAATCGGATCCCCCTCTGACATCAACAATAGTGCACGTCGTTAAAACCGTATATTTCTTATTCTTAGTGATATCTTGTCTTTATCTGAAAAAGTTGAAAACAAGGTGTCACGCAGGTAAGTTCCACTTTCCATCTTCTCAACTAGACTGCCTGCAGTAGACAAGATGGAGTTTAAGACACTCCACTCATGAACTTGCACCCTATGCTTCAAATGTTCAAAGTGTCTACCATGCAAAGCAAGTCGATATTGCATCTTATCCAGCAAAATCTAAAGTTTTGTCAAACAGATCAAATTGAGTGATATGGTTTGCAT
>LUCH01001483.1:109939-121657 GCA_013368495.1 Paragonimus heterotremus
TATTATATTGTTGGAAAATCCAGTTAACCTAGTCTTTGATAACAACCTCATCTGCAACTCATCTGCTGTTTGGGTTTGTGTGAATCATTTCTTGGAGATGTTCATAAGCCCTTGTTTTTTTGAATTCAGTTCTTAAGAGATATTTCTTCAAATGAAATTCATAGAAACATCCTATGGTGATGACTATTTCATTCTATAAGATTCGTTACATATTGTGATTACTTGTTAAAAAGCGTGCTATATCCGTAAATTATTTCAATTCCAATGAAATTTACACAACAAACACATTAGTACAGTATTACAAACACATATGACATAACTATAGTGCACGACAGTAATAAACAGTGGTGTATATTTAAACCGGAAAAAGTCTCAATAAAATTAAAGAGTAGTAGGTATGCCGATGTCGAATAGAATTTGCTACTCAACGGATTGCATACCCAGAGAGTAGAAATGACGTACTTAGGTTTTTGGGAAAATATATGTATAAAATCTAAGAAAATCCACGTCAGAGCTGAATGTAACATGTCAAACCAACTCTTAAAAACCAGTTTTTGATAGACCTGGTTAATTGTTTTCTCAGTGGATACACTATTAGTACAGTTATCTCCGGGTAACGACGAACATCAGAAACGTAAAGTGGAATCCATCGGATAATGGATTGGTTAAAAGAGTTCAAGCATACAGAATAAATTATGATTTTGCTACCCAAAGTAAGAATGTTTCCTGAAGTGAAAACAAGGATTGTAATTAATGGCCATTTTTGAAAAATACATTTCATCTTGATGTAGGCTAGAAAATAAAGATAAAGTGAAGCAAATGTCAAAACCCACGCTATTTTCCGAGTGGTTCATAATGTGGGATATTCAGTGCACTAGTGCGTCATCTACCGCAAGTATGTCTGAACTTATTCTACCAAACTAACAAACGGTAATTAGTCGCATACTAAATTCCGACACATCCTATGTATTAACGTACGTAGTGTAGGCAGTCACTGAGATTAACAGGCAGACATACAGAGGGAAAATGCTATATGAAACGTGACATGGATCTAAGAAATTTTACGCAAAAGCCCACTGTGACAACTCTGCCAAGGCTCATATGATCATTACGTTGAAATTACTGCGGATAAATATGTAAATCCTCCAAAATTAACCACCCCAGTTTTCAGACTGGGAAAATTTAGCACTGTACTGAAGCAGAATTAATTTATAGGAAAATAAGTATCACGAGCTTTCACAGACATCTTTATTGGCGGTTTACTGAAAAGGGCAGACACTGGTTGTGGAAACAGTCATCAAATAACATACAAGATATTAATCTGCATTTTAAGGTAAAGCTTGAAGCTTCATCGGGTGGTGCTTACATTATATGGAAAGAGGCGTTTCGGGCTGAATTACGTACTACTTTGCTTGTGACAAAACAGTTTTTTGTTCAAGAGGCCATACTTTTTATATTTAGAGGTGAAGTAATATATTGAATGTACACTGGTACTCACTTCATTATATCTTGTTGCGGTAGTTTGGTGTAAAGCTGTTGCTTTGGTGGAAGTTTTCGGGTTTGTCTGAGGTCTGGCTACTGAGTTGATCAAACCGTTTTTGAATGTTTGAGGTAAAGTGCTAGCAGTTGACAAATGTCCAATCTGAAGTTTACAAATCCACGCATGTTGTATATATCTGTTACACATACTAACTCAACTGACGAGATAATTAATATTGTCATTATACTAGTGTTTTATTTTCTGACGAAATGATGTGATTCGTTCCAAAATTTAGCAATATTTATATGATAACATTTACACATACATATTGGTTATTCATCGCGTTCTAATCGTTGAAAAATTATTATTGAGGCTATTGTTATTTATTTGTTCTATTTCCATGCTACAGTATTGTGTTATACAGTTTGTGTTCACTGGGGTTCAAAACTTTTGATAACTGTCTGGTTTACTAACGTCATTTTGCCACAGATGACATTCCCTAGTCCGTCTATCAATATATGTACATCACACATAACAGCCAACGAGATGTGATATATTAATCATGCACTGTCAACTACCGAGTAGCTATCCGAACGATTTTTTGCTGTTAAACTCTAATATGTCCGTCGTCATTCTTTCACACATAAATATATCCGATTTTTCCCTGTTAGAATAACACATTCTACATAAATTTGTAAAATATAACGTGAGGAAATCAGTACTTTCTAAAAATCAATCAATGAGTTTTAAGGGTATAATCGTAAAAACCCCAAGCCTATAAATTCACTTATTGCGTTGAATAAAAAGCTGGTTCCAATGACTTTGGTTGGGTAAAAATAATGGACAGTTATTCACACAATTATATCCAAGAAATACCAGCCTGATTTTAATTTTATGTCCATTTCTTTTTTGATGATAAATGTTGTTCACTGAGTTAAATAATACCGGTCACCTTGATTCGAACAAGATTTCATGTTACTTTACAGTGATACAACGTGACCTTCGGCAACCTGAACAGTATTTAAAAGCGGATGCCTCTGAGTGCTGTCATGTGACACCGCAGTTGTGCCGAGTGAAAAGTCAGTAGTGCATCAGTCGTCTCGATTTGGTTGTTGCAAACAGAAGTCGGGGCAAGCGTATGTACTGCCGTGGAATCTTAACTAAGACAAGTGCGGAACCGTATATTCTTACTCAAGAAGGAACGCCTAGGCTCTGTGAAACGTTTAGGCAGGTGTAATTCATGCGCAGTTTAGTTTCATAGTCGGATTTGTTCACACCAGGTCTGCCTCCGAAAACAAATATATATTAAGATTGTTTACTGACAAAAAACAAAATGTAAACTTGTAATAAATATACCCGATGGGAGAGTTGAATTCTACCGAAGTACCTTAAATGAGCTCACATCCATGAACTATCGTTAACTTCATAGCCATTATTAAGAGAAGTTTTCGAATTTCGAATGAAGTGTTGTTCAGTTTTACCTACTATTAACATTTTTGTTCAACCTCATGTCCTGGCACATATATTCCGGAATTAGAAGTTGTGAGGACTGACTAAATTCTTCCGACAAATAGTGTATTCATTTTGTGGTCGGAAATCTACGCTGGATCACACTGACAAGGGGAAACCTCTTCAGCACTTAGAAGTTCGCTTGCATATTTGCAAAAGGTAGCCAAAGCAAAAGTCGGGAGAATTCTAAAAAGCACAATGCGATTCTCATAGCCATCAGTCGGCAAACTGCAGTATGATCTGTTTATACTTCGAATTGATGTGAGCTGTTGAAGTTTTTCATTTTAAACTTCAGCTCGATTGAAAAACTTTAATAAACCGACCCGCTGGACCATTTACAAACAAGCTGGCATAATAATGTGATTATTATTGAAATAGAACATTGCTAAATTCCAGATAAGCTTCTTCTGCTCTACAGCTCTATACAATCCATCTCCGCATTCTATCTATCGGTTGAAAACAAAAAGGTTCTTTTGAATGTTTTGTCTGCACTTCAATTACCGTTGTTGCTAATGAAGTGCTTTATATTCCATTAATCTTGAAATTGTGCTGCGGATTACGGATAAATCATTACGTTTGTATGTTTGTCACTATGATCATTCAATCTATCATCTGATGTTCCGTGTTGACGTTGCAAAACTATGAGGCGGATTTCAACATCGTTAGGTCGTGTGGCACAAAATAATCTGCATAGAGAAAAACATCAAAGCTAGTCAGCAGTGTGTTTTGTTTAATTTCTGTCTGTTAAGCCGCTTCCAGCTTCATTCAACAACATGTGCATTAACTGTGCTCTGAGAAATCATAACTGTAAAAGCTTCACTAAACGGGAGAAAATGAAATATTTCATACCACCACGACCATCACTAGTGTCTGCTATTACCGACTGATGGAGATAACTCCTGCGAGTCCACCCCCTTGGAGCTGTGTTCATTTCTATTTGAAAACCGAGGCGGTAGAAAAGTTTCACACCATATCTCAGTTGGTGAAGAAGTTAACAGCCCCTTTGAGGATTAATATTTGAGCAATGGTATCACACTACCCCACGAAACTTGTAAATAGCTTTGTGATTTATTAGGATGCTTTGAAAGCAGACAAATACCCATCGGGCGTTTACCTCAATGATAAACATCTATTTGTTGTTTAAAATAAAGGCAGGAAACAAAGACCTTTCAATAATTTACTAGGAAAGTTTTCGACAGACTGCCAGAAAATTGATGCACTACTATGTTTTTAAAATAGATGCCTGCCACACGGATTCGCTAATGGGGAACAACATTCCTAGAAGCAGTCTGACTAGCCGAAACGGAATAAGGTGAAGTATTCTCATGCGCAGACTCTTCATAAGCCACTTCTGACCTATGTGTAAGTGTGGTTACTAACTCCGAGGTTACTGTTCACAAAACGTATGCCTCGAATGAAAAGCCACAGCTAATCAATCGTTCGACTGCGTGCAAACTGCTACAGCCTCGTACAGTTAATCAAGCTGTTTTTCCATATTCATTTATTCACCTATCATTTTGTGTTAATCGCGGGATCAATCAAGCAAACACATGGTTGTCTAACGGCACTGATGTTTTAAAGATAAAACCCTGTTCCACAAACTGTGTTCTTATTTGCAAATGATTATCCTTTTCTACATGAACAGGGCAAGTGTATAAACTTTTGCGCAGACATTTTTGAATATTTTAATAGACTGTAGACAGAATTTCTGTTGATGTGAACTCCCGTTTCGTTTTCTAATACAGTTAATCAAAACACTGTAGAAAATGCAAGTCGCCTTTTCAATAACAGCGTCATGTAAGACGCACTGATTACCAAACTTGTGTGTGCGAAGATGAGAAGAAAATCGGTTGGTGATCAACTAAACGACAGCCTACGGAAACCTCTAAAGAAAAGTCGGTTTTCTGAAATCGAATCTTCCAAGGTTTTAGCAAGTGGAAACTTTTATGAAAAACCTGCATCACAACTACATTTTTGTAGGCAATCTACAATGTAGATTTGAGGAAGCCAGTGAGTTACAGTCAAAGACATCCATGTGAAAAGGTTTTGTGAGCGGCCAGATGTATGTTAGTGTTTCTGCTGTGATTCATCATCTACGTTGCAATGCAAAACTAAAATAGAGCCTCCGTTTATCCGAGAGCTGGAAATGAATATATATACATTATTCTGCAGTATGTGTGACCCCTCAGTGAATATTTTCCTTCAGAATGTCACTTCTTTCTTGTCCTTCGAATTTTCCCTAGAGTTACCAAGACCTGGTAAACTATCCAGCGCTGTTCAGTAATGACCACAACAATGGTATCGGCTTTAAAAATGGTCCACATAAGGAGAAATCGCCGACAGAAATCTTGAGCATCTAGACAATAACCTATAATACCTTGGCGTCATGTGCATACTGTTTCACATAAGATGTTACAATAGGAACACAATTCATTTCGTTCACGCGTTATTCCTGTATACATCACCAAAAGTAAGCGACTACTCGGTTCACATAACTATCCTTGTCGCTCGTCCGAACAAATGAGTGCAGAGGTCCAGTCAGCCTACTCGTTAACTACTGTTCATTTGACACAAGCAAATTGTGGTAATTAGTCCGGGATGCAGTCAACGGTGCATATCTATCTTGGAGAGCGGGAGTTAACCCAAAACAAAGTTGCATTTGACCAGAGTATGCATAAACAGCTGGATAAATTTGAGGACACCAGCCGAATAAAATGTGACTGTTTAAACGATCTCGGTAGAAAAACGAGGAAGGTCACCCATATCGAAGAATGCTTTACAGCTTAACTTACTTTTAAGATCAGCTCAGAATGAACGGCTTTACAAAGGCTCAATTTTCAATTTCCTTGGACAACCTACTTGGACACTGCGAACTAAAAATGGTCCACAGTTAACCCAGCCATATTTCTAATATTTTACGTTCTCCGTGACCATTACGACTGTTAGCGAACTAACGTCATCAACGAATGGTTCCCGACTACATACGATAAGCATGTTTGAGTCGTTCGTTTTTCGCTGCGAATGTAACGTGATCATTATACATGACCATGGGGTATCTGTGGTTTTTACGTACTGATTTAGTATTTTACGGGTACCCCAATGGGGGCGTAGGCTTGATAGTCCAATCTTACATTAGGTCCAGGTTGTGTTTTGTGCATGTCTCAAAGAGTGATATGCCGATCGTCTCATAATTTTGAAGCAAGAATCAACATCTGGAGTCTACGCCATTTCACTGGAATCCCAACTGAGACATCGATCTAAAGGGCTTACCCAAAGACACACCTCCCAACCGAGTCGGGTTAGAGAACGGCCCCAACGAACTGCTATCATCACAGCCAGGCTGGCTGGCACCCATTGATCCGTTCGGCTCCATCATACCAATGTTTTGGCCACGACCAGCTGTTGAAAACAACTCATCAACTCTCCCGGTGTGTGGGAGGCAACGCAAAGCTAGAAACCAGTATGCACTGATGAATGCAAATGGACAAACATATAATGCGATATTTCCATAATACAGTGCAACATTCGGGTTGGATTGAAAAATAAACAAAACATCCATCATGCAATGCGCCAGAAAAACTGAAGGAGAAAAACGTTAAAGGCTGACCATGGTCCAGCTTTCTAAGTAAGACAGCGAGCGATTTACCATATGTCGGCGGTCGTAGGCTGATACGGACGAAAAATGGGCATAACGGGTAACTCGGGTGCTTGTCATCCATTCGTTGATGACATTGTTTGTAAGTTGATGGCCTACCAGTGTGAGACGGTTAGCACGTTCGTGGCTGCATTCGTCTCAGTGCTAGTCAGTCAGGTCACCACGACCTATGACACCTTTGGTTCCTGTAAGTACCGCGAGCTTAAATTGACGACCGACAGAACGCGCTACTGGTGTGCTTGCGTTTATGAACCGAGTTCAAATCCACAACGCATCAACGTTTCCAGACAAACTACGTCGGTACTTCTGCTTGGGTCTGTGCTTTTGGATGAGGTTACCTATAGCGGACTTTCGTTTCTCTCCTTGCGGGTCGGCTCGATCTCACTGGATGAAGACTCGTTTGATCTCTCATATTTCCCGTAATTCATTCGCGTGCGCCTTCTTGATATCTTACTGCGGCGTTGAGATATTTCTGTGAATGTCTGAATAACCGCCTGTCGCACGTGATCATGGGTCACAATATCACCGCGACTTATATAACGTATAGTTCCGTAGCTTACAGCGTAATGGAGGTCCCTGCCACACAAGTGATGCACGCAGAACCTTTGGATACCTTATGGGACATGCATACAGGGAACTGAATGCATCCGATGAAATTAACGTGTTAGTTCTGAACCACGGATAAAGTCACCTGGAGTTGTACTACAAACAAACAGACCTACAGACGTCAGTTTGCGAACAATCTTTGTAGGATGTAGGTTACGCCCAAAACTCGGCCCAGTTAGGGCAGAACACACATATCGCTAGTCATCCTAGACCATAGCTCCTCAAATGAGACTCATGAGGTGAATGTTTTGTGTCGACTCGAACCACCCTTGAAATTTGCATATTCCCTTCCGCGGGACAAAGCAGGTTTTAGTGGAACAAGTTTTCCCAGTTTATCATTTTTTACTGAGCTGTTGATGTCGACCTCATTGACATGACACGTTGTTTGTATTTGTAGCATATAGTCAAAATAGACAGATAGGACATATTAGTTCGTAGTGGAGCGATACTGTAGGCAGAGCAAATACTTTGGCAACACAACTAGAAGACGTCACGTCAGAGTCCACAAATGCTGCGGTAAACCTGTACCATGACAAGATTTCTCATTTTCCGTGAAAGAATTGTTGGACTTCACCTAGTGGCTTAACGTTCTATAAATCTGCATCGTTTGTTAATTTAACCTCCCTTCATCCATTGTCCAGTAAACACTTATCGTGATACCGGATCGTTTTTGGAAAATTATCACATTTTTATTTTGCCCATCGGCCTGCCGCTTAGAAAGAGCTGCTTCGCATCTTCTGATCCGGAGATTCCGCTTCATTTACATAAACATAGTAATACTACTACCGATGCCAGAAAGTGTTAGATGACAAGTAAAATTTAGTTTTATACGCTTGCGTTTCGCTCATGGATGTTTTTGTGGATATGTAAAACGTAAGTACTGGTAACTGTCAACCAAATTTGACCCACGACTGCACATCGCTTATGAAACTACTTTCATGACGAATAGAAATGTAGAGGTTCTTTAATTTGCTAACAGTAAGTTCGTTAGAAAATCATGGCAGTCCAGTTTTCGCATAAGGCGGATCGCTACTTTGTGTGAGGATTATAGAAAAACGTTTTCGCTCGCCCGTGTGTCTGGATTATTTAAGCGAGTACTTTAGCTATTAAGTTATCATTGGAACATCTTTCTATTGCAATACTAGTCTCACGGGCTTATCATACCTGAGACGAATAAGGTAATTGGTTTTGAAGTGACAAAAGCCAATACTAGTAGGTTAAATCTTATACACAGGACAACCGCGTATAAAAGTTAGTGCCAAAATTTACTAAAATCTGCATGTGGTAATTTTGCCCGGAATGCAGTAAAATAAAATTCGTAATGATCTATCACTTTGTGCTGCTCAATTTTCGGAAGTACTGTAAATCAGTCTTTAAAAAATCGATATTTAACAAATGCATTTATTAATCTGGAATGTGTGAGTTGTCTACGGCAGTGGAATATTAAATGCAGGCCATCCGTAACTGAACATATATTTTATCAGATCTTACTTCCTCCAGTGGAACTAATGTATTAATGAAACTGGGGTAATTAATATGGCAACCCGGCAAGTTAGTCAGTATACTATAACTTTAGATCTCTTCATTGGCACCGGCTGGACCTAGGCTGAAAGTAGGGAGCACTAGGTTTATGATCCTTAAATTCCAACGTTACTAGACCAGTATTATCTTAATGTCTATTTTGCATGATGTGCGAAGCATTTTCATTTCTGACGAGGTTACCACTGTGTATTGAATATGTGACACAATGTTATCAACGTGTGCTGCATTAGAAAACGTTGGTTTAGAATTTAAGCCAAGATATTCTCAAACGGTGCAGATTTGCCCCTTGAAAAATGTCACAAGATTTTTTTATATGTGGGAATATTTTTGACTTCGTATGAAAGTTTGTATGTCATGTTACTGCAAAGTGAGACTAGAATTTATATAAATATCTCTGAGTATGACTTTTGCTAGAAGTTCCTTGAATATCAGAGGGATTCAAGAGAGGTGGCATTATTTCAGATGGGACCTTAAAAACTTTTATACGGAAAGCCTGTGTGATCAGGTTGGAGCATAAAAACTGGAGGCAGGTGCTAAAACCAGGCGTTCTAGCATTAGGGCAACTGAAAAACTTCAGCAGAGTTCTACTCACACCAGTTGATTTGAAAGGTCATTGTTGTTCTAAGCTGTGAATACACTTTAGAAGTGGACTTAAATCCAACAAGGAAATGTTAGTATAATTAAGCAGTGTGGTTGATTTACCAGTTTGGTTTATTTTCTCCGCCGAGGTGGACTTCTCCATGAAATGGTCCATTAGCCAAATCTAAACACAACCTGGCAGACAGCAAGTGGATATAGAAGTCAGTGTTGCCATAACCTATTGCACACATGCAATACCTTTATTCCTTACTGTAAATTAGAGCCACTGTAAAAAGTGTGGTTGTTTCACACACAAAAGGAAGATTATCATCAATCACATATACAATCCAAATCCCCGACTACTCATCAGTAACATATACAGAAGACGGCGAACTGTAACAACTGTCAGGTGTTTGTAATGTTTCCTGATGTCCACTCTCTGACCGACACTACACGGTCGGTTCAGTTCTTGCTTAGACTCATCAGGCAGAGCTGTTGGTCCACCGCATAAGAAATTCGGCTCGTAACGGGGAAGGCCGCTGGTTAGATCGCCCCATTCATATTATCACTAATTGTTTAGTTCAAACAAGGACAAAACCAGTCGTGAAGTTTCGATTCAAAGGTGAGCATCAAGAACATTTCGAACACAATTTTGAAACCAGTCCGAGGTAAACTGTCTCCATCAACAGGAACGAGCTGAAGACGAGTTTTTACTCAAATATAAACTGTATTACCTTGTGTTCAATACAGTACTTCAGTCAGTGAAAAATAAACCGTAAAATGAAACAGATTGTGAACTGCTAATATTCGTTACTTTCAGCATGTCAGTCGTCTAGTAGTGGCAGGTCGAACAACACGAACGTAGTAAACAGTAATAATAGTTGATCAGTTTCAATAAAACTGTGTCAGAAGGTCACAACTAATAGTAGCGATCTGGAGTGAGTTGAATACTTAGGGCAAAATATATTACCGGTCGGCTTTTGAACGTTCATCATGCATTTAACAGAGCTAACTTGGCTCATATTAAACCTACATTATCCAGTCATGTCGAGCAAACAAAAACATCATTTTTTTCTTATACACTGAACATCACCCACGATTGATCGCAGCTGTCGCATTCCCATTGACTTCCCAGTCCGTCCATTTCGAAACGAAAAACTAGACTCGAGTTTCGCTCTCATTAGGGCTCGTCAGATGTGCATATCCTCGCAACTGCCGAGACTGGAACCACGGCCAGGCTGTTCATGAGGCAACCACTGTGCAACTGACCTCACATTACGCACGACCGGATTATCATATTTGGGTGATTTTCAATCTGTATGAAAACCAAACTCCCCTACTACTCATCAGTTTTATAATTTTGTTGTGATAAAGTATTTTGTCCAAGCGCGTCAACAACTGTGAAAACAATTCATCACATCGGTCGGTCGCCTGCTTTCTTTTTGTCGGTTACTGCTTGGAAGTTTCCATAAAATCATAAAAGTTCCCATTATTTTTCTTTTCACTTTTATTACCAAGTGGCTTTTATTACTACCGTGCGACTGTTTTTCATTCTCCTATTCGCTAGATGTCTAAATTGCTTCATAAGTAAAAATACAGCTAACATTTCTCTTTGCGGGCGTTTCTGACCGATTTTTAAGCTATTACAGCGGTCGTTTATTTTCGTTCGACTGTTTTGTGTTTGTTTACCGCCTGACCTAGCAGCATGAGTTGGACTTCAAGTTTTGTATGCAGTATTTCTACCGATTTCAGCAACTGCGGTTTGCAAATGCTGTTTTGATATGATCTGACCGTGGGTGCACCGCATTCATCAACTTTACCAAAGACAGTAATACTTTGGGGGGTTGTGCTGATTCAAAACTAACATTTATCCCTGAAGAAATGAATAAGCTTTAACCAGGAAATAAAGTAAGGGATGGGAACGGTTCATCTTACTGAAAACAATTGTCCGTACTGAAAACCTTATTGACATGGCGCCCATATATAACGAAAGGATGACTGAGGAATAAATAAAAACATAGCGTTGTTGTGACCGCAGAAGACACTTGGCCTGGGAATCCCTTTATTGAGCAAAATCCTGCATAGTTCATTTCAAAAAGCAAACCACAAATGCGTACACTCACCTGCACGTCAGACATGCACCCACATACATCGGGTGATAGTACGTTGTCATTCCCATTGGTGAAACTTCTGCCATAGTGTGTATACACTATTCCGATAGTCTATTCCTGTCCATCGTCTTCCCGGCATTCGGAGCTTGCTCTTTTGTTCCTGAATGCTGTCTGTGGGTAATATACTACTCGTGAGTAGTATACTACTCACAACGAAACTGCCGGTCATACAACAG